>PVJA010018027.1:17811-40705 GCA_004027025.1 Myocastor coypus | reverse complement strand
GAACCTGTGCTGTAATATCCTATAACTCAGAGGTGTCCCAAATTTCCTGGTCAAGGAGATTATGGGACCTCAGAGGAAAGGATGAATGAACTGCAGTGCGTCTAAGGAGAGTCACCCAGAGAAAAACATTCTCTCAGGCTTTCACAGAAAGCAAAATGGCCAAGCAATGGCCGTGACTCGTCCCGAAGGCTGACACTAACAACAGTTCTACAAAGTACTGTCTATGGTCTCAAATTTAATCCTGAGGGGATTTGACCCTGGACGATGCAAAAAAAAATGAATGTTTAGTTATACAGGTCTTGCTTCGACTTGCCCTTGACCACCCAGCAAGAAAAAAAAAATCCTTAATTACAATGCATGGAATGCAGAGCTAGATTGGTGAGATGAGCTTTAGGAGGCATAGATTCAATAGCCTCCAACATCACAAGCTTCACTGATGGCACACTGCAATTGCAAAACCTTTGACTGTATATGTATCTGCTTCCTCTTAGTCCAAAGAGAAGTATATTCTTTCCTTTTTTTTCTTTCTGTTTTCTAAGCAACATCAATAGGGAGGTGGGTCATGCCCACACACTGTACTCTGCAGAATGATTGTGAGGCCAATATGCAATATGTCAACTTTCAAAGAAAAGAAGGGGAAAAGAAAAAAAAAAGTAATGTGGATTTAGAAAGGTTAATGTTTAATTGTTTGATCTATCTTATACACCTATATGTATTAATCTAAACTGATGTGATGATGAAAATATGTAATATAACCATTGTTAAATTTAAACAATAAAAAAAATTGAAAAAAAAAACAGTGGAATGAAATGGACTTTAGCAATAAACTCAAGTATATAAGGTAACAATTTGTGTGTGTGTGTGTGTGTGTGTGTGTGTGTGTGTGTGTGTGTGTGAGTGATGGAAACAAATTTCTGACAAGTCCCTGAAGAGCACACAGGGGAAATTGCTTAGTTTTCTCAGTGAATGATGTTCAAAACCTGAATGTTCACATGCAAAAAAAAAAACTTGGTTTTACCAATATCTTATGCCAGTCACAAAAAAGATGAAACTTTAACTGTTACGATCTAAATTAATAATATTCCTATGCAAAACAAGAGATAATTTATATTTGTTTCGACACCAAAAATGTTGTCAATAAGTACAAAGGCACTTGTCAGTAGAAAAGGGATCGCAAGAAGTTTTGAGAGAAAGATAAAAAAGCTATTCTGTATGTGCGTATAAAAATAATCAAAGTATATTATATTAATGTGCAAAAGTGCCGAAATTGAAACCCACTCATGTATGACTAATGTTCATTCATAGATTTAAAAAAAAACATGAACTCAGGAAAATAAAAAATAAAAAGTGGTGTTGCATAAAATTAAAATGATTTGTATGTAAAAGAAATCAATAAAATGAAATTGTAATGTATAAAATAGGAACAAATTTTTGTAAATCATACAGTTGATAAGGAGTTAATATCCCAAAAGACATAAGGAAACTGCAACACAAAATTAACAAACAAAAACTCAAAATGTCAAGGAAATTTAGTAATTATTTTTCCTGAATTTTGTCAGTCAACATTTTTTCGAGAGTTTTTGTATCCATGTTCATTAGGGAGATTGTTCACTGGGTTCATCTCTGGCTTTGGAATCAGGATAAAATTTTCTTCCAGGAATTCTTTTGAAAGCGTTGATTCCCTTTCATGTTCCTTTAACAGTTTCAGCATTACTGGCATTATTAGTTGCCTACATTTCTTCTAGAGTTCAGCAGTGAATCTATCAGGAAATAAGTTTTACTTTGTTAATAGGTTTTTAATTACAGTTGCAATTTTTTGGCTGATATTAGATTATTATAGTTTTTACATCTACTTAATTTAGTTTAGAATAATTTGATTTTGTCTAAGATTCTTTCCCTTTCATCTGTGTTTTCCATCTTTTTAGACAGTACATTCTGATAGTAGACATTGATGATCTTGTGGATTTCTATATGATTGTTATGATTTGTTTCTAGTTGTTCCCCCAAAGCAATCATGGGGCTTTGACTTCTAGAGTTTGAGATTAACTCATGGTCCACTGGGATTATGGGTGATGAACTGGGATTACTACAACTGGGATTATGGGTGTGAGTGCTACACACAACGTGGGACTGATAGCCTGAAGGTAACGTAAGTGGGACAGAAAGACAGACTCTCTCAGTTGCCATTATTGCTGTTCTGCTGTCATGAACTGCTTTCTGCCATGTGCCAGTCTGCCTGGAGCCAGCTAAGTATGGACTGAAAACTCCAGTAACTGAGCGAAATAAACTTTTCCTTCCTTCATTTTAGGTGTCTGGTATTTGTCCCAGCATCAAGAGAAGAGTAACTGATACAATGATCACTTGTGATTTATGGCTTGAATTTGTGCTTTTTTCTCTCCTCTGTTTCATGAAGTTGGCTAATTGTTTATAAACTTTAATTTTTCAAAGAATCAGCTTTTGATTCTTTGTATTGCTTACTAAGTTTCAATTGCACTATTTTCTGCTTTTATCTTTATAATTTCCTCCCTTAAATGAGCTTTGCCTTTGATTTGTTCTTCTTTACCTAGAAGTTTCAGGTTCATAATTAGGTTGTTCAATTAAACTCATTCTGTCTTCCAGATGCAAGTATTCATCACTAAAAATTCCCAGATAGGACTGTTTTCATTGGGTCTCAAAAGTTTCAGTTTGTTGTATGGGCATTTTAATTGTATTTTATACACTATTTAATTTCATCTTTTATTTCTTTTTTGTCACATTGTTTAGAAAAGAATTGTTTAATTTCCATAGTTTTATGTAGTTTTCATGACTTCTTTTTGCATTGAATTCCAGATTCATTACACTATGGTCAGATGGTATGCATAGAATGATGTAAATTCCTCTAAATTCATTTAAGCATGTTTTGTGGGTTAATATGTGGTCTACTTTGAAGGATGTCCTATGAGTAGCTGAGAAGGATGCATATGCTAATGTTTTGGGATGAAATAAACTATAGACACTAACAAGTCCATTTTTTCACAGGCTTGGTTTAATTTTTATATTTCTTTTTATGGCAGTACTGGGGATAATTTTTATGTTTCTTTGCTGATTTGTTCGCTCTAGTTGATATAATTGTTTGTGATGATGAGGCATTAAAACTGTTAGTGCTTATTTATTTTTTCATGTCTGTTAATATATGTTTTATCTATTTCACTAGTGTTGGGTTCATATATATTTATGATTGTTATCCCTTTTCAGACTTTTACCCTAACAAATATGTAGGGCCTTTTTTGTCTCTTTGATCAGTTTTAACTTAAGATTTACCTTGTCTCCAAGTATAACAGTTACCTATTTTGCTGTGGGTTCCTCTGGCATGGAGAATTGTCCTTCATCCTTTGAATTTTAGTCTATGAACTTCTTTTCTTGGGTTAAATGTCTCTCTTGAATATGGCATGCTGTTGGCTTCTCTTTTGACAAATTCTGCTAGCCTGTTTCTTTTGATTAATGAGTTCAGTTTATTTACATTATTGATTATAACTCATATACTGGCTAATCTTTTTCATTATCATACTGTTAGTTCCCTAGTTTCTCCTCTGTTAGTTACTGGCCTTGTCTGCTGGTTTCTTTCTGTTGGCATTCTTGTGTTTTCCGTCTTCATTATCTCTTTCTAAAATACCCTTCAGTGCATCCTGAAGGGTAGGTTTAGTGGTCATATATTTCATCAGCTGTTTCCTCTAATGGAAATATCTTTTTTAAAAACAACAAATTTTATTGAGCTATATTATCATATAAAAATCTCATTTCATCATTCACAAAATACTCTTTGTCCATTAGCATTCATATATCCCCTTGTCCGCAGCCTTGCAGCCCTTAAGACGCATCTTGTATCAAGAGATTTGCTTATACAAGGCATTTTATACAAGTAGAATCACATAATAAATGGTTTTTTGTAACTTTCTTCTTCAGCTTAGCTTAATATTTTTGTGGTTTAAGTATATTAAATTATGTATTAGTACTTTATTTTATTGCTGAGTAGTATTCTGTTACATAGATGTAGGACAGTTTTGTGTTGAGTCATCCACACACAAAATAGATGTGTATATATTTTTTGGCTATTACAAGTAAGTTGAAATGAAATGCTGTGCATGAATTTTTGTGGAATTACCTGTTTTAATTTCTATTGGATAGATACCTATAAGAAGAATTGACAAGTCATTGTGTGGGCTTCACCTCTATTGAGGAGATAGTAAAACAGAGGCCCTAGAAGCAGTGACAAACCTACGGCCCATATGCTATACTGGATACACAGAACCCTCTCTGTCCACACACAGCTTCTTTCCCTGAAGCTAAGTAGCAGATCTTCAGGTTTAATTACAGAGTTGTTGCTTTGACTTTGAAATAGATAAGTTGCAGGGCCTTCACTCTCTAAATATTTCATCAAGTTTTACTCTATTAACTTTATCTTACTGTTCGAAAGCATTAATTGAACATTGGTCAGAATTTTTTCATGAAAACTGTATTTTTTCTAGAAATCCAACTGGAAAACCAATGGGCATATACAGTAAAATACAGTTTCTCTTTAAAGAAAACAGAACGCAACATGTGATAAAAGAAAAACTGATAAATTTACTTCCTCGAAATTATAAAAATCTGTGCTTCAACAAGTGCCATCAAGAAATTAAAGAAATAATCAATAGAAAGGAAGATTGGATAGTTATGTAAAAATGACAATGACATGTAGACAAGGATACTGCAAATTTAGAATCATCCATCATTCACTGCTGAAAGAAATGTAACCGATGCAATAACTGAAAAATAGTTTCCCAATAAAATGCCATAGAAATATCTTATTTCTCCATTAAAATTGAAGAATAGTTTTGCAGGGTACCTACCTAGTTTGGAGATTCTTTTATTTTAGGGCTTAAAATAAAGCCTTCTAATCAGTCGGTCCTTGATTAGAATGTTTGTGTTGAGAAGTCTGCTGTAATTCTCATGGAATTTCCTTCATGTGCAAATTGGTTATTTCCTCTAGCTGCTTTTAATATATTGGTTTTATGTTGAATTTCTGGAATCCAGATTACTTTATAGCTTGATATAGTTTTATTGTGGTCATGAATACTTGGATTTCTATGTGCTTCATTAATTTATATGCCAGTCTTCATCCATATTTGAGAAATTTTATACCATTTCTATGAAAAGGTTAATGACTTTTGCACTGTCTTCAACTTACTCACTGAATCCAATTAATAGTATGTTGGATTATTTTGTACCTGTTGAATTGATTTTTGTGGTCTCTTTTGCTCAATTACTAGTCATAATCTTCTTTTGAATTTGATATTCTATTCTCCCCTTCATTCAATGTGCTGTGTATATTTCTAATTGAGATTTTAATGTGGATCTTTGTTTGGACCTGTTTCACCGATTCTTTTGACTTTAATTCTTTTCTATGTTGAGCATTCATAGTTTCATTATTTGCCTGAACTCTGTTATGTTTTTAATCTGTCTGCGTTGATGTCTTTCATTTTGTATATCATTCCTTTTTGCAGCTTAGAAATGATCTTTTCCATTGTGTCTTCCATTTGTTTTTTCGCTTCTAAAGTTATCATTTAAGAAAATTGTAGTGATTAGCTTCAAATTTCATCTCTCTTTGTGATCTGGACTTGCAAGTGGGCTGAGTGTTTGGATTTACATTTTGCTTCTTCATCTAATCACTTTCTATTTTATTGTGTTTTCTGTGTTGATGTTTGTAGAGATGATATGTAAGGAAGTTTTGTCCCTGATGTTAAGGTTTTCCTAGGCAATATCTATATCTCAGGATGTCTTCTAGATTTAGGTGGTTCTTGGTTTCGAAGTCTACCCCAAGAACCTCTTTTCTCAATGTTTTCAGAATTTGAAATCACCTTCTAGATTTTTAAGGAGTCTCCACACTGCTCCCCATAGTGGTTGCAACCGTCTGCATTCCCACCAGCAATGGAGAAGGGTTCCTTTATCCCCACAGCCTCTTCAAAATTTGTTGCTGCTTGATTTCTTTATGAAAGCCATTCTTTCTGGCGTGAGATGGTATCTAAGTGTTGTTTTAATTTGCATTTCATGAATGGCTACAGAAGTGGAGTACGTTATCATGTATTTGTAGGCTTGTTGAATTTCTTTCTCTGAGAAATGTGTGTTTATCTCAGATGTCCATTTCTGGATTGGGTCTTTGAACTTTGGTACCCTAATGATTTTAGTGCTTTATAGATTCTAGATAGAAGACCTTTGTCTGAATACTTATTAGCTGAAAGCTTTTCGAGATTTGTGGGTTGTCTTTCACTCTGCTGGTAATTTCTTTTGCGGTGAAAAAAACTCCTTAGATGGAGGAGGTTCCAGTTTTTTCAGCACCATTTGTTAAAGAGGCTATCGTTCTTCGAGTAAATATGTTCAGTCCCTTCTTCGAAGAAAAGGTGGCTAAGTGTGTTTGTATTTGCTTTCTCATTTTCTACTCTATTCAGTTGATCTCAGGTCTGTTTTTGTCAATACTATTCTGATTTTGTCACTGTAGGTTTGTAGTATAACTTTAAGTCAGGGATTGTAATGGCTCCTTCCTTTTCTTTGTTCCCCAGTATTGTCTTTACATTTCTAGGTCTTTTATTGGTTCCAGATAAGTTCTAGGAATGATTCTTCCAGGTCTGTGAGGTACGTTGATGTTATGTTGATATGGCTTGCATTAAATCTGTAAAATAATTTAGGACATATGGCCATCTTTACAATGTTGGCTCTTCCTATCCAGGAGCAGGGAGTATCTTTTCATTTTCTGAAATCCTCTACTGTCTCTTTTTTTAGAGTACTGCAGTTTTCATTAAAAACGTCTTTCACCTTTTAGTTAGGTTAATTCCTAAGTATTTCACTTTTTTGGTGCTATCATAAAAGGTATTGTTTCATTAATTTCTCTCTTATTATGTTTGTTGTCTGTGCAGAGGAATGCTATTGACTTTTGTGTGTTGACTTTGTATCCTCCTACACTACTGAATTTGTGCATTAAATCCATTAGCTTCTTGTTGGAGTATTTTGGGCCTTTCAAATAGATTATCATGTCATCTGCAAATAATGATAATTTAACTGCTTCTTTGCCTATTCTTATTCCTGTTATTTCTACCTCTTGTCTAATGATTGTTGGTAATGATTCCAGAACTATATTGAATAGGAGTGGCAGTAGAGGACATACTTGCCTTGACTCAGGTGTATTCCTTTGATACTTGACTATGGTTTAAGATTATGACCTATTAGCCGGGTGTGGAGGTGCACGCCTGTAATCCCAGCACCCGGGAGGCTGAAGCAGGAGGATCAGTGTGAGTTCGAGACCAGCCTGGGCTACAAAAGTGAACTCAAGCCCAGCCTAAACTGCACAGAGAGACCTTGTCTCAAAAAAAAAAAAAAGACAAAAAAAGATTATGACCTATTATTATTGCAGTGTTGCCATTACAGAGGAGAAAGCCTGATTTAATATGCATGAAATCTTGGTTGAAGTCATACTATTAGCAATAACAATATGCTCAAGCACAATATACCTAGTGAACAACTGTGGTATTAGCTTGATATCTTTACATATAAAATACAACTTATACCAGGAACTTGTATATAATAATTTTTCCACTTAACAGAGTGACTTTATGCAGTTTTAATTTGGGGTGGATTAATAGTGATGGATGTAAGTTGGTGATATGAATAACATTAAATATAATCATGGTAAGCCTGGGGGTAATAGGGTGATTGTTCAAGTTTTCAGTAATTATAGGACACAAGGGAGAAATATTGGAAAACAAAGTATATAAGAACTGTAATGACCCCAAAAAAGAAGCAACACATTTATTTAAATGAAAATATAAAATCAAGGTAGTTAACTGAGGATAGAGAAGAAGAGGATGAGCATTATGAAAGGAAAAAGTTATAAATCTAATTATGGAAGAAAGAGAACAGAAACAGAATAAAGAAAAAAAAACAAAAAAAAGAAGTATGTGAACCACCATAATCACACATCAGAAAAACAGCAGACCTACAGAAAGAAAGACAAACCAGAATAGAGCAAAAAGAGAAATTTTTAAAAATCGTCAGGGTGACCTAGCTTACTTCTATGTGTGTTGATCACTATTCACAGCACTGGTTCAAGTAACTTACTACTTGCTGGCTTGTATTGCTACTGTTCTTCCTGATAATTTCATACATATAGTCCTACCTGTCCGTCTTGTGCACCCTAGCAGGGTCTTCTAATGTGGGACTAGCATTCGCACTGGTCTCTGGGTCTTCCAAAGCAATTCACTGAAATCCCATCAGCAGTGAAGGGAGTGTCACCTGGCAGAGAGTTTTACAAAGAAGACATACAAATGGCATTAGATATAGGAAAACGTGCTCAGCATCACGCATCAGTACATGAATGTTAAATGAAAACCTAAATGAGACATAGCCACACATATGCACAAATGGCTATCTTCAAAGAGACAAATAGTGTTGGCAAGGGTTTGCAGAAAAGGGAACACTTGTACACTATTGATGAGTACAAACTGTGGTACAGATTTCATGCCAAATAGTATGTGCTTCTCAAAAATTAGAAATCTAGCCATGATATGATTCTGCATTACAACTTTGGGGATCTATCCAGTGGAAATGAAATTTGTATCTCAATGAAAGATGTGTCATTCTATGTTCATTACAGTATTGCTTACAATAGACCATATATGAAAACCAACTAAGTGGTGTTCATCAAAAGATGAATGCATAAAGAAAAGTATATTATAATTATTTGTATATAATGTAAAAAATATGTAACATGCATATGAGATGATAAAGATTTGTTTGTGTGTATATATGTGTTATAGTCACTACACCCTACATTACACAAAGAGAAACAGAAGAGGGGAGGACAGGAAAGAAAGAGTTAGAGGGAGACAAGGAGATAGGCCTGTCATTTGTAACAATGTGAAGGAACCTGGAGAGCATTATCCTAAGTGACATAAACCAGACAATGAAAGACAAATAATAGCAAATGATATCATTTTAATGTGGAATCAAAAATGCTTTATGTGTAAAGGACATTGTGAAATACTACATTCCAGGTACTGGCATGAGGAGGGAAAAAGATGTGCTCAAAGGTATGCAAATTCAATTACAAGAATGAGCTGGGCATCCAGTGCAGTGCATGGAAAACATTTTTAACAATAATGCACTCACTTTATACTTAAAATGTTTTAGGAAATTAGATCGTAAATTCTCTTATCACAAAAACGGGCAACTATAATATGTGATGGATCCACTGATTAGCTCGGTAATGATTGCACAATGTGATTATATATATATATATATATATATATATATATATATATATATATATATATATATATGACAGAAATTTTTATTTATATATATGACAGAAGTTTGATATATAGATATAGATATAGATAGAGATAGAGATAGAGATAGAGACAGAGAATGAAAGAGAGGGCCTTAAATATATTTACTTATAATGTCTATATAAAAATACTGAAGAAATAGAATCAGTATGCGATATCAGTAATACATATGAAATATTTCTCAAATAAAAAACAGGATGATTTATATATATTCCACTTTTTCTTTATTTTCTGTTTTTTTCTACTTTTATTGTTTTTTCTTTTATTCTTGTCCTTTTTTTAAAATTCAGAATCTTGTGGCTGATACATATGTACACACATATGTGCAATGTGTCTATATACAACAAATCCAAATACTTTCTACCTGCCCATTTATACCATAAGCCCACTTTCCACTCTTCATAAAGAGTCTGCTTCTTCACACAGTTCATTTCCTCACCTACTCTGAAATCTCCTTTCTCTCAAAGACCAAACATTGTTAGAATTGCAGTGTGTTTATCGATGACAAATACTGCTATTTTGTACTATTTTAAAATTTAGATGACTTTATGAAGATGATTTCCTTGGCATATACTTATTTTTAAAGCTGTCATAAATTTTTTAGACTCATACCTTATGTTCTGAATAAATTCCAGCAAAGCAACTCATCCAAATGCATTCCATTGACCTTAGTATAATATCCATGATACTTGAATCAATGGACGATTTTTTGTTAACGAAAACTTACAATTTTTATACCCATAAAGCATATTAAAAAATAAGAGTTAACACAATATTTTTCACTTTTACTCCTTCATAGAGTTTATTCATATATATTGTCACTTAGAAGAAAATAAAATTTGTGGTAGAAGGAAATAATTAGTATGAATCATTTTTTCAGTTGGCATTGATATGAAAAAGGGATGTATTGTATATAACTATGCAGGTGCTTCTCTCCTGCTTTAAATTCTTAAAAACTAATGACAATCTTTTAAGTAGAATTTTTAAAATGATGAATTATATTTTCTTTAAGTGATTAATACATATGAGTGAATAAATATGTTTTGGCATGAAAAGACAATTGTGATGCACTTTTAAAGTAACAAAGTAAAACCTAGTCTTGTCTGAAGATGCAATTTGATTCCATTGGTACTTTGTTTTTCTCTTGGCATTTCATTTAAGTTACCAAAGAAATAAAATAACAGTGAATGATGCTACTTAGAGGTCAGAAACTTTGGAAGATTTCTAAGATGATGGTGCTGAAATACTAAACATTTAAAATTTCAATAGTACATGAAAAGAATTATGAATACTGTTATGGTTTATGTGTAGTTGTCCCCCCAAAGCCTCATATAGTCATTGGGCGGGGAATTCTATAGATTGAGACGTGATCTATGATCCCTGGGATTGCATGTTTTAACAGTGATGTCATTACCAGTCTGAGTAGGGCTGGGACTATGGGTGTAGTCTAGGGCAGATATCCTAAGGCAGAGAGCCGGAATGTAATATAAAGACAGACAGAGAGACAGACTAGAGCTGTTGCTGTTGCTCTCTGCTCCCCTGGTTGGTTGGTTTCCTCTGTTGCGATTATTGCTGTTCCACTGCCATGAACTGGATGCTCTCTGTCCTATTTCACTCAACCTTGGGCTAGCCAAATATGGACTGAAACCTCCAGTAACTGTGAGCTAAATAAAACCTTCCTTCATTTTGGGTGTCGGGTATTTGTCCCAGCAATGAGTGAAGAGTAACTAAGACAAATACATTAGGTGATATTCTGAAATAGAGAAAGAGCAATATAAATGTGTGACCAGTCATCAGTTTGGGTAAAAACAAATTTAAAAACAAAGGCTTTAGGAATGACTTCTGAGTACCAAGTAAGAAGATTGGGCATTATTCTCAAGTTTGCATGAACAGAGTACAACTTTGCCTAGTCTCTTCCTTAAGATGGTGGGCATGTTACTGAAAGATAACATATGGTAATACAGATAGCATGAATGCTAGGTTTCCAAATCCAATTAAAACCATGCAATTAGCCAGGCGTGGTGGCGCACGTCTGTAATCCCAGCACTCGGGAGGCTGAGGCAGGAGGATTGGCACGAGTTCGAGACTAGCCTGGGCTACAAAAGTGAGCTCAAGGCCAGCCTGAACTGCACAGTTGAGAACCTGTCTCAAAAAGACAAAAAAAAACATGTAATTGCACACATACACATGGTGCATAAGTAAAATATATTTTTCCATCTAGTAGATACATCGTATTATTAAAGAATATTACAAATGTTGAAAAATGCTGCCCCAAGATCAGATTTGCCGAGTATAGAGGCAAAGTTTCACCCTGAATATTTAGCAAGGAGTAAATTTTAGAAATTTCATTCACTTAATGTGCAAACTGCTAAAAATTAACTACAAGCAAATAAACTTCTCTACATAAGATAGTCACACTTCAGGAATTTAAAAAAAATCTTATTTCTTCAAATAATATACATTTGAATCTGGACATATAATTTCTGACAAAAATTTGTCTATGATTTTGTCCTTCATCAGGGAGATAAAGACAAATTTGTCTTTAAATAACACCATGTTAGTGAACACAGTAAATATTTTCCTATAAAAAGAAAGTATATGTAAAAATACTAGTTGCTACCCTTAAATTTTTCTATAATATTATTCTGTTTATGGAAATGAATCAACCAAAAATTAAAAGTGATTATTTTCAAGTCATGGATAATACAAAAAACATAGACTTTAACCTAAATCAGCCTTTATAAATCAGCAGACAAGATGATTAAATAATAATTTTTAGAAACAAACTAAAAAAAAAAAAAACTAAAAAGAGACATTAACAAACAATTTTGCAAAAATCCATGTAATTAATTTAAAAGATTGACTTGAGATGTTTCCTTACAGATCACAAGAAAAATTAATGAAATAAATATGATAAGTAAAAGAATAAACACATAGAGGACAGGATCAGGAAATACAAAGTGAGTAATAAAAACTCCATAATTACAGAACAAACTGAAGAGAAAATAGAAAGAAGGTATCTCATGAGTAAAAGAAAGCACAGAAGATCAAAGGAAAAGTCTTTCTGGGAAAGAAGGAAAAAATTAATAACTACAGTTTATTAAGCCTTCACTTCAGAAAATAAAATTGTTATGGTTTAAACAATCAGGGCTGGTGACATAGCTCAGTTGACTAAAGCACTTGCTTAGACAAACTTAGGCAAGACCAGGGACTGTGGTTTGATACCCAGCATCACATGCTGCATCAGCCCACCCCTAGGGAGCACTGAACCATCCAGAGTCCAGGTGTGGTTGTGCAAACCTGTAATCTCAGGGCAGGGGAGCCTGAAAGCAAGAGGATCACCAAGAGTTAGAACTGTATAGTGAGACCTTGTAACAACCAATTACATTAAATGTAAACAACTGAGTTTTAGTTGATCTGTCACAGGAGGAATAAGAATGCAGAACAAAAATAGAAGGTACAAATGAGATACTCATAATCATGGTAGATTATTGAATATTTACAAATATTTTTAAAGATCAAGTAATAAATACAGGAAGCCAATCATTGACTAATATTTTATTAATAGTGTATTAAGTGAAACTATTTGGTGTCCACAGCAATTATATATAGGGTGAGTTTTAAAATAACCATAGAATATTCAGAAAGAAGAAAACTTGATCCAGGCATAGTGGCATACACCTGTAATCCCAGCACTTGGGAGGCTGAGAAAGGAGGATAGGTGTGAGTTTGGGACCAGCCTGGGCTAGAAAAGTGAGCTCAAGGCTAGCCTGAGCTGCATAATGAGACCCTGTTTCAAAAAAAATTGAAAATAATTTCATTCCTCATCGTTCCTAATTTTTATGTAGTTCAAAAAAGGAAGATTTAAATACTTGAGTAGGGATTCTTTTAAAAGATGGTTGTTGACTTTCTACTACTGCTAAAATATGCTTTAGCAGGTAAATAGTTAGGGATAACACAATATGAAGAGATTTTCATAGCTTACATTTAAAATCCTGGACATGCAAGAAAACCTTAGGAGACATATAACATAGATGGATGGGAGGGATTTTTAATTGTCACGTATAGCGAAATATTCATTCACTTCAAGTGAATCTCTATTAAGTAATTTTAGTGGTAAATTACAGTTCCTCCTTGATAAAGTGACAGAATTAAGTGTTGGCCCACAGTCAGAGAAATCGAGTGATACTTAAGTACCCATCAAATGAAGTCATCCTATATCAGCGAGTTCTTACTTCTGCTGAGGCTTATAATACCAGAAGAACCAGAAATCCTAAAAATGAGGCAGGGCAACAAAAATGGTAGGAGAAATATTAATATTCAAAATATCTTTTATATCCACAGATAAGAATGGAAGCATGCCATTTGCAGAAAAAAGGATAGAAATGAAGAAAATAATGTTATGCAAAATGAGCCATCCTGAGACTGATAAATATTGCAGGTTTTCTCGTATATGTGGAGCAAGGGCATTAAAAACAGAGTGAAAGGGGAATACTAGAGAACAGTAAGGGAACAAGCTGCGAGCCCTAACTAAGAATAATGGGAGGTGAAAATGATAAAAGTATATTCTATCCATGCATGATTTCTCAAAATGAACTGCATTATATAATTAATGTTTACTAATAAAAATAGTGTAAAATTGTATGAATCTTTATAGCTCAATAATTCTGTAGAGAAAAAAAAATCTCTCTCCTTTATAGTACATATAATTTCCAAAGGACAAAAACCTTAAATACTCAAAATGAAGGCAAATCTAGCTTGACGCTTAAAATTTTTTGACAAGCAGTATTTGAGAAACATCTTTCCACTTTCACCAAATTTAAGAACCCCCAGATAAAGGACTGATAATTTAACTATATATTGTTAAAATTCTGTATTAAAGTATGTAAAAAGCAAGTCAAAAGAAAAATAACAGATTGTAGAAAACACTTGCAATTAATTTCATAAAGAAATAAGTAGATTTCTCATACAACATGAATAAAAATGATTCTTAAATATAAAGAAACAAATTCCATTTTATTTTTATGTACTGATTTGGAAAAAAATTAAAACGTGACAATAGAAAATGCTGAAAAGTCTATAGGGAAGCACATGCCCACATCTGTGGAAGGAATTATAATTCATACAACTCTCTGGGCTATAATTTGGTAATAATGAGACTGGAGATTAGCATGTGACAAAGTGGCTGAGGAAGTGGTTGTGCCGTATTAGTTAGAATTTTTACCAAAGCCTGCACACGGAGCTGATCAGGGAACGCTGTCTTCAGTGAGTCTCAGGAGGACTCAATTAGGTTTTCTACAGGGCAGCCTAGACCTGATGTCAGTTGAAAAGTAGAAGGTAGAAAAGAGAGACAGCACTGAGCTCTCTGCTATTGTGTTCTTTTGCAGTAGTCTGTTATCATGTTGTCAGGTGTACTCCTTTTCGTATGTTTTCTTGGCAGAAACTTTCCTCATCACGTGTTTCTTTTTCTACTTTTTTTTTAATTAGTACTTTTTAAAAATTATTTATTTATTTATTTATTTTCTTGTTTCAGAACCTTTGCTTGTTTATTCACTCATTTTTATGGCCGGCTCAGCCCGCCCCAAGGGCAGGGCTGGCGCAGCATGTGGTACCGGGGATCGAACCGCGGTCCCTGAAGCCGCCTAAGCTTTCCCGAGCAGGCGCTTTAGACCACTGAGCCATAACGCCGGGCCCCGTCTTTTTCTACTTTTAATAAATGTAAGAACTTGATACCTTTTGTGCTTGTCTTGGCCAGTTCTCTGTTCAGAATGGAAAGAATCTAGAAACCTCTGTACAAAGAGACTTCCCTATATCACAACCTGGTAACACATTCTGTCACAATTACTTCCTATATATATATTACATGAAAACCAAAATATGAAGACTTCATTTGTTGTTTGAGATAAATAGTAAAGGAACTAAAACAAAATGTCTATTAATAAAATAGACTGCATTAACTAAGATAAGTCTATAAGTATAAAGGGCCAGGTGAATACCTCAGTGAATTAAAGCCCCTACAAGAAAGCATGGAGGTCAGGGGTTCGATCCCTGGGCCTGGCGTGCCAGGCCTGCCCCCAGAGAGCGCTGAGAAGGCAGTTGACACTAAGTGTGGTGGCACATGCCTGTAATCCCAGCTCTTGGGAAGCTGTAAACAGGCAGATCAGTATGAGTCCAATCTAGAAGTGAGACCTAAACACTGTCTAGACCCTTCCTTAAAAAAAAAAATTCCATAAGTGGAATAACTGGACAGAATAATAAAGAAGATCTTTATGTATTGATGTCAAAAGTCCTCCAAGAACTAAATAAAATCAAATTTAAAACAGTATTGAACTTTTTTTTTAAAGACGGAAAGTATGTTTTTACATTTGCTAATATTTTCTTATAAATCTTCATAAAAACAGACAGATACAGGGCTGCGTGTGCTGGAGTACGCCTATAATCCCAGAACTTGGGAGGCTGAGGCAGGAGGATCAGTGGGAGTTCAAGACCAGCCTGGACTACAAAAATGAGCTCAAGGCCAGCCTGAGCTGCACAGTTAGACCCTGTTTCAGAAAGACAGAAATAAAAAAGACAGACAGATATATTTCAAAGTGGTTAGACAAAAGCAATATTAAAATAGGTGAGGAGGATAATTGGTTTCTAATGTATATTATTTTCTACACAGAAATTTTAAAGTTTGTTCTTCTAATATTTTATATAATTTTTCTCTTTTTAAAAATTATATTTTATTTTGAAAAATGAATGCAAAAGCAAATAGCAGAAACAAAGACATAAACAAGGTAACATATAATACATATATTACAGATACTTCAAAGCATGAATAACTAATTAACAATGGTTGTTGTTTTATTTTTTGCTTTTTGGTCGAACCGGGATTCGAACTCACAACCTTGCACTAGCCAGGCAGGCACTTGTGCTACGGAGCTATCTCCCTGGCCACTAACAATGGCTGTAGTATCATCTATTTTTATCAAAACGTCTGTTATTCAGTTTGACAGATACAGTTATACAACACTGTACAAATACTTGAATATTAACCCTTGCTTTCATTTTGGTCTTCTAAATGTGTATTATTTGAAGTGTCTTATTAATTATTGGTATATTTTCTCTAAAATAAAATTTTTAAAAAGGTAAAAAAGATAAGACTAAAAATAAGGTTTATTGATAGTAAATTATACATACATATATATATGTGTGTGTGTATATATATACATTATATTATATATTATATATATAATATATTATATATATAATATTATATAATATGTATAATATATATAACATATATATATATATATATATATATATATATATATATATATATATATATATATATATATATATAATAGTTGGTTTAGCCTGCCCTGGGGATGGAGCTGGTCCCTTCAGATGCCTAATCTTCCCTAAGCAGGTGCTTTAGACAGCTAAGCCATCTCACTTACCCCTAAATTTTAAATTTTGAAACATCCAAAAATTACTAACTAGAAACATTTGAACACAGCTTAAAATATAAATTATTAAAAAGCCTTAAAATAACTTCTTATAAATTAGAATATATATATATAATGTAAAAATAGTAACATATATATATACATATATATATATATATATATATATATATATGTATATGTATAATGTCAAAATAAATTGGCAAAGAGGCAATTGGAATTTAAATAGAAGTACAAAAGTGTAAAGAATTAAAAATAAATTATAGGAAAGTATATGTGAGAAAAATATATAACTATATACCTTATTCAATTTTGGACTGCTATAACAAAATATCTTACAGAGTTAATTTGTGATTAATTTTAAAATTTAAAAAATTAATTTTAACTGCAATTTACTTCTCCCACTTGAAATATACTAAGAATTCTAACACTAAGTTATCTGTCAATTTTTCATGGTAAAGTTTGTTTTCAAGGCAGGATATTATTTCTTGCTCTCATATTGTGACCGGAAGAGAAAGGGGAAAACATGGCCTCACAACTGTGGAAGCCATTCATAGGAAACTAGCACCTTGCATTCTAAGTTCCAAAACAAGTAATTTTGAAGTAACCTGTATATTCTCAGCCTATTTACCATCCACAAAAGTAATTTAAATGTTATAAGAAAACAAAGATAATTACACAGCAATAAACGTAAATTCCTGTTCATATCAATCAATCTTCTCTAGAAAATAAAAGTTAACGAAACTAATTCAAGAAAATCCAAGAAGACAAAATAAAAATACAACCATAAAGTAGATTCAGTTAGATGTCAAAAAATTACCCTGCCAGAAAAGCACTGAAATAGAATTCATGGACGAGTTCATCACAGTCTTCAAGGAACAAATAATTGAAGGGACATCTAACAGTTTCATGAGAGAGAAAGAGAGAGAGAGAGAGAGAGAGAGAGAGAGAGAGAGAGAGAGAGAGAGAGAGAGAGAGGGAGGGAAAGACCAAGGGAAGGAAAGGATTAAGGAAGGACTACATGTTTTTTCATTACTTTCCTAAACCTAATATCATGCCATTAAATACAAATAACTAATAAGAGACGATTTAAAAATAATTTGGCAGAAAACACATTTAGTCAATATTGGTATTCAACTAGATTATGGTTTCTGGTAGCAATAATTCTTTCAGTTGCAGTCTCACAGAAAATAATTACTTACATATGTTCATGCCACTGTAACTACATTTACAACTATGGTTTTTGACACCTGTTCACAAGAATAATTTTTGGTAGAAAATAATTATCATTGGAAACATAAGACAAATTCCAAGAAACACAAGCTTTCTTTATGCATTGTGAATCTTTCTAAATTAAAGAATTTATTTGTGAATACACAGATTAGCAATGAGATCATTGTTTACTTCTTTCTTTTTGAAAATAGCCTTCGTATAATTATAAAGCACAATAGCTAAGACATCTCTACTTCCAATCAATCCAAATGACCAAAACCTGAGAATTATGTCTATGGTTATAATCATCGTATATAAGTTTTAAACATGTTTATTTTCTTTTTATGCTTACCTATAGATTGATTTTTCAGTATATATGGCCTAACAATAAATTCACCATATCATAAATATCATTACAAGAAGAATAAAACCACAAGCACATTAATGTTTATTCTTTTTACTAACAATGGACATCAGAAGAAAAATAATGCTTCACAGCAGTATAATTATATACATCATAATTACAGTACTTAAAGTTAAGCTTTACTGTATAAACTAGTGAATACACATATCAATAGTGTCTGTCAAATTCAAGACAAGTGATTTCTTGACAATGTTGCATAAAAGTACAGCATGCATGGTAGAGAAGGACAAAATTCTGTTTATAATTAGTTTGAGCTTTGCTAGTTGGCAATATATAATTTGTAATATGTTTATAGTTAGTTTGAGCTTTGCTACTTGACACTATATAATTTGTAATATGGAGATGATTGTAGATCCCTTTTGCAAGCCAAAAGCATAGAAAATTTCAGTCACTGCAGTTCAAATAAATTATGTCAACAGTCTCAATGTTCTGCATTTTAAAAAAATCCTGAAATACAGAAAAGAAAGAGCAACAGGGAGGTATGTAAGCTTTCAATACTCCTCTGAAATATCTACATCACATTCTTGTTCAGTTTTCACTATTTCCTGCGCTTTCATCATGTTTCTTTCTCTTGCAAACTGTTACAGGGCCAGTAATTCTTATTCTCCACAGCCTGATCCAATTTGCCAATGTTATCTCCCAATACATTCCACACAATATTTTCTTTGTGGGGAAAAACATACATTTTTCTGCCTAGTTAAATTTCACTTTTTCTATATTACATCCCTTGGTAACTTCTGACACCCAAAATTTGCTCATACTTATGCAACAAACTTATACCAATTCTGGTCGTATTAATGTTTTCCTAACACTTTGATGTGTTTATTACATTCAGACATGGTGACATTCTACTTGTATGTATCATGTACTTTATATCTTGAAACTACTATGAAATGAGATATGTAATTCATGCAGTCTTATTTTTCGTTCTAAACGGTTTTTATACATAGGACCTTTCTATTGAAAATTGAAGAGGCTTATCAAGAACAATATGTTTTTGCAAATATATTTATATGTTCATCAAGGTACCTAACATATTAATTCTCAAAGCCTTGGTTTCTGTAACCAGGGCAGAATTTCAACTGCTGTTAGGTACCATATTGTGTTCTCACAGATACATAAATACAACCCCAAACTTCACAATGACTACATCAGGAAATAATGCTCTTAAAGGTGTAAACAGTAATAACTGAAGTCATGAAAGTGAGCCCTCATCAAATAGGGCTGGTATCATCATCACAAGAGAAGCCAACATCAGAGGTCTTCCTTTCTCTGTGTATATCAAAAGAAGTCATGTGAACATACTCTGTGTGTGTGTGTGTGTGTGTGTGTGTGTGTGTGTGTGTGTTGTGGGAGAAGATAGTCCCTGAAAAACCAGTACAAAAGTCCTAGGAGTGAAAGATATTTTGCAAGCTCCTGGATCTTGGACTTTTCCGCCTCTAGAATTGGTATTTTGTCAAGGCAGCCCAAGAATACATTCAAATACACTAGGCAGCTTGTTGGAATAGCAAATACTGAGTGACAGTTCCCACCTCAGACTTGCTAAACAGGAAACTTTTGACTTAAGGTCCAATCACTTGTGTCATTAAAAGACCACCTGTGGACTCTGATGCAATCATCTGTTTGAAAACTACTGACAAGAAATAATTCTGGGTATATTAATACAGATTTAGAAATTTAAGGAATGTATCTGATCTAATATTTAGAAATGTGTGTACTTCTTAGAGATTTAAATTGTGAACAATTTTGTATTATAAATTATTAAGCCATTTTAACAAGTCAATTCAATTACATATTAAAAATGACACAACAGATAACTACTTTGCAATAGTCTTGAATTTACCATGAAATTCTCATGAAAGTTGCATATCTAAAACTCTTTCCTTCAAATAAGAATTCAGTATTGGTACAGTTCATTTGTCCTTCCGGTTGGTGTTTCTCACTTCTTCCCTACATTTTTATCACATGGAAATGCTTGCAAGAGAGTAGGTTAATTCATTTCCCAAGTAAATAGCTTCTGGCTTCAGCCTTCACATTCAATGTTTAAAATGCTTGAAGACTTTTTAGGGAATCCATGTAATAATGAAGAAAACACTTCAATGAAAATCAAAGTAAGTTAGTGAGAAAATCTGCAGTCTATTGATAGAGGCACTTTTGTTCCAAAGGCTTGGTAATATGAAAAATTGAAGAATGACATTACAATTACCAACGTAAAACATATACTGTATTATTTCATTAAAGTGTTTTGTACTATAGAAAGAATATATTTTTAACAGTGAGATGGTTTGCCATTTTTTCTGCATAAATATGACTTTAAATGTTATGGAAAACAATGCATAAACATGTATTGTTATGTACAGTTTAAAAGAAAGAATTTGCTTTTTGGCATTCTTTAGTAATATCTTCTAATTATAGAACACAAAAGTAATATTTTCATAATTTCTCAATCTGAAGAGAACTCAAATACAGTCTTGCTAAACATTTGAAGATTTATAATTAAAGAACTGTCTAATGAACACTTGAATTTTTTTTTATTTTTTATTTATTTATTTTTTTTTTTGCGGGACCGGGTTCAAACTCACAACCTTGCACTTGCCGGGCAGGCACTTGTGCCAGGGAGCTATCTCCCCAGCCCACTTGAATTTATTCATGATGCAAGTCATTCACTTTCAAGTGCCTTTTACAGTAGTAGAATGGTAAGAGGAATAAGCTTTAAATATTCTTGCACAATTCAGATTACAATTTATAATAAATGCTTGCACCAATTCAAAGTTTGGAAGCTCATGAATAACTTTAAAAGTTGCATGACATAGTATGCATGAAAATGAAAGATTTCCTAATGTTGAAGTCTCCTTTCATGAGTTAAAACACTCTGAAAATATGTCCTAGTATAGTATGACCTCTATTTCAATTAAGAAAAACTCACTAGATTTCAACAGTATGTGACTGCTTTTTGGTAGCACCCATGAACTGTTTTTCTTTACATCTTCCAACAGATACCACAGGATTTGGTGTCTAGCTATTTTAAATATGTATTGAATAAGTTTTTTTTTGTTTTAATATAGATGTAAAGACCAACATAGGATCTGCACAATTTAATTGAGAAATATTTGTTTCCTAGACTTCAGCAAAATACTACTTATTAAGAGAGAACATATAATTAAAGAAAAGTAATGAAATTTTGAGGGATTTAATGACAAAAGTGATATTGTTTATTAAAATGTGTGAGCTACCAACGACATTACACTTCTGTACTATGCACAGTGAATCAAGTAAATCATTGTGTTTAATTTTCTTAATACTTTGAAAAGTATGAGAAATTTTGAATGATTCTACTGTTGAATTTCTCATACATTTTGAAAGTTTCTGGATGATATTTATTGATTTATGATGTTCAAAATCGTGTTTTCAGTGACTCATTCAGATGGCTGACACTGTCAACAGTTGTACAAAGCACTGTACATGGTTTCAAAGTTAATCCTGAGGGGATACGACTGACCTTCAGACATACAGAAGTTACATGTTTTGTTATACAGGTCTTGCTTCAACCACACAGCAGAAAAGTTTAACAACGAGGCATAAAACATAAAGCTAGATTAGTATGCTGAGAGGTAAAAGGCTTAAATCAACATCTTCGAACATCGCCAGTTTCACCAGTGAACCACTGCAATTATGGAACATTGGATTATGTATACAACTACTTTCTCTTAGTTTAAAGAGAAGAAATTTTCTGAACCAATAACAATTAAAAAATTTATCACGTCTCCATTCTGTGCTCTGTTTAACTAATATGAGGACAGCAATATGCATTGTATCAATTATTGCAAATGTACTACTAACATGTTTTGAAACTGTCATACTATTATTTCTTATTAAAAGTAATAAAAATGTGTTTGAAGAAAAACTGATATTGAATATGAACTTTTCTCTTTGTCTATAATTTATTCTATTTTTCATCAGTGCATGTCTGCAGTACATACTGATAACATTCCTTGCAGAAATTGGGCACATGAGCATAACCTATCTTAATTATTTTTCATCCCCTTTTCCTTCACTGTCCTACCCATTCCTCCCATCTTTTGGTCGCCTTCCCATTTCAGGAAGATCTGTCTCCCTATTTCATTTTAACTTTCATATAGAATTTTATACACATTGTGGATTTTTCTTATATGAAGAACCATGGAAAATGTAAGCTTGTGTGTCCAATTTATTTGCTTAATTTTATGGTGTCAAAGTTTATCCATTTTCCTACAAAGGATACAATTTTTCCTTTCCTTATAGCAGAATAGCATTATATGGTGTGCAAATACTGTTTTTTTTTTTTTTTTTTTTTTTTTTTTTTTTTTTTTTTTTTTTTTTTTTTTTTTTTTTTTTTTTTTTTTTTTTTTTTTTTTTTTTTTTTTTTTTTTTTTTTTTTTTTTTTTTTTTTTTTTTTTTTTTTTTTTTTTTTTTTT
>PVJA010018027.1:0-17711 GCA_004027025.1 Myocastor coypus | reverse complement strand
CCTCGGAGCTATCTCCCCAGCCCCTGTTTTTCTTTATCCATTCATTTGTTGATGAACACGCAGGCCACTTCTAAGATTTAACTGTTATAAATTGTGTTGCTATAAACGCAGGTATGCATGCGTTGTTGTAATATGTTCTCTTCAGTTCTTTCAGGAAGATGTGTAGAAGAGGAACACCTGGGTCAAATGAAATTTGTATTTTTAAGTTTTTGAAAAATCCCCATAAGAAAAATATCCATAAGGATTTCTGTAATTGTTATACAATTTTATTTATACTAGTCTACTCATTACAGTTGTACATTTTTGATGGGATTTTTTATGGAGTATAATGTTTTTGAGTTCTTTATATATTCTATATATTAGAACTATACTGAAGTAATAGCTGGTAAAAATATTTTTTCTATTTTGAAAGTTTTCTCTTTACTTTTTTGTTTTCTTATTCCTTCTCATTTAGAAATAATTTCATTTAGCCGGGCGTGGTGGCTCACACCTGTAATCCCAGCACTTGGGAGGCTGAGGCAGGAGGATTGGTGCAAGTTCGAGACCAGCCTGGGCTACAAAAGTGAGCTCAAGGCCAGCCTTAACTGCAAAATGAGACCCTGTCTCAAAAAGACAAAAAGAAAAAAAAGAAATAATTTCATTTAGATACTTTGAGTTTTCATTTATATCCGTTATTGATTTATTTTGCCAATGCTATATTTTATCTTTCATGATTCTTCTTTGAAACTATAGTTTCATAATATGTATATTTGATTGTTTGTTTTTTTGTTTTTTGTCTTTTTGAGACAGGGTCTTGCTATGCAGTTCAGGCTGGCCTTGAGCTCACTTTTGTAGCCCAGGCTGATCTCGAACTCGCACCGATCCTTCTGCCTCAGCCTCCCGAGTGTATATTTGAAAACTATAATCTTTCATGTAAATAATTTTAACTTCCAAAACATCAAAAATTCTAACATCTGGCCAATAATTTATAAACAATTTTTCACTGAAACAAATTAGTTAAAAGGAGATCTCAATGAGCAATTATATTTATACACAAGAGTAATAAAATGTACTAAAACATTTTAAGATTAGAACTTTTGCTTTTTTTTCTTTTCTCTTTTGCCATACTGAAGATTAAACTCAGGATCTTGCATTTTCTAGGCAAGTGCTTATTCTACAAAGCTATCTCCCTGGTCCCCAAATATTATTTCTTCAGGTGTGCTTTTCTAGTAGACATAAATATTGTGAAAAATTATGATATAAGAATAGAGTAGGAGAGAGATATAAAAATGGAATTCTATAACTGGCAGATGTATAGCTACTGAGCTAACTACAATCCAATAATCTGTGATGAATAGTTTTAATTTCTACTATTTTCCCTTACTAACCATTACATATCTCAGTGGAGACCTGTGATCCTTGTAGCTCCTGCCCAAGCACAGTGTTCTGTTAGCATTGGCCTCATCTCTCCTCTTCATCTTTCTCCTGTACCATAAAATATCACCACATTTGAGTCAATAAATTTCTTCACTAAAAAACTTTTAATTTTTTTGTATGCATGTCAACATTTTATTAACACAATTCATGATAGCTAAATCTTGGAAGCAGTCTATGCATCCATTAGCAGGCAAATCGATAAAGAAAATCTGATATTTATGCACAATGGCATACTACTTGGCTTTATTTATTTATTTATTTGTTTAATTTTTTTTGAATTTTAATTTTTATTACTTTTAATAAGAGGTAATAATATGAGAGTTTCAAAACATGTTAGTAGTACATTTGCAATAGTTGAGACACTGCATATTGTTGTCCTCACAAATGCTATGACAAATTTTCTAATCAATATTGGTTTCAAAGCGGGGGATAAAAAAGAAGAAGAGAAGAAAAAGTTTTCTTGTCTTTGAACTAGGACAAAGCAGTTGTATGTATAGTACAAAGTTTCATAATTGCAGTGGGTTGCCGGTGAAACTGGCAATGTTGAAGGCTGTTGATTTAAGCCTCTTACAGCTCATCATACTAATCTAGCTCTCCGTTTTATGCCTCATATTAAGCTTTTCTGTTGAGTGATCAAGTGCAAGCCAAAGAAAGACCTGTCTAGCAAAACTTTTATCATTTGTACTTTCCAGGGTCAGATGTTTTAAAAGAAAAAAGCACTTACAAGTATTATTTATTCACAATGACAGGCTTAATGAAGGAAAAAGAACTCAGAAAGAAAAAAGTGAACTAAAGGAAATAAAAGAGAAAAATGAATCAAAGGGTGTACTTGTTCAGTATTTAACATGAGGTCAAACACATTTACAAAACACTAGATTTAAAAACCTGAATAGATTTCATGACTATAAGGGTGTTAGGCTATATTATAGCCATTGGAAAGTACCAAGATTTGGGTGAACTATTCTTAATAGGCTATGGAATCTTTAGTATATAAATCATTTTTCCCATAATTTCTTCATGTATAGATTATCCAAAAGTAAAATATACAAGGGGAGATGATAAACAGTACAATATGAAATGTATTTTCAAATATATTAACCATATTATGGCTTAAAAAGAAAAGTATTAATTTCAAGTACATTTCAGTCTTCAACCTCACTCCTGTTGATGCTAATCTTAGATAATTTGAGAAAAAATATTTAATTTTTCAAACAGGGTATGAAAATCACTTTTCTGAGTTTTAAATGTATGCTCTATACCTTTCGAGTATTGCAGTTGGCATGAACACTGGGAATTTTGTAATACTTTCTACTTATTTTCTCTGATTATTGCTTTTTATTTTTTAAACAGTACAATTTAGAATTTAAGCAGAAAAAAGCTACAAGTGATACAGATTTTCACGTAACAAAATAAGATGAATTTCACAGTATTAATTGTAATACATAGTGTTGGCTTCCCACCAGTTACTCATAATACTAGATGTATGCATGTAAAATTGGAAGAAGAAACAAAAAAGAAAGAAATTCATAAAAATTAGAAGTATATCATTCAAGTAGAAATCTTACAGACATAGGTGTAGGTACAGAGTTCATGAACAAAATCCAAACTACACGGGAAATACCTCACAGAGTCAACAACTGAGGTCTCATCTTTTTGAAAAGTTTTTGCACTTCAAAGCAAATCTCCAACAGTGTAAAAAGAAAACTCACAAACTGGGAAAAATTACAGCTGACTATCTCTCCAACAAAGGTCTTCTGTGTAGAACACATTAAGAATTTTAAAAATCAAACACCCGAAATTCAAAGACTTAATAATCAAAAATAGGCATCTGAAATTAATATACACTTCTCAGAGGAAAAAATATAAACGACAAATATATGAAAAAAAAGTTCAACATCATTGGTCATTCAAGAAATGCAAATTAAAACAACCCTGATATTCCATCTCACCCCGAAAAGAATGGTCAACCTGAAGAAATCAGCCAATAATAAAAGTTGGAGAGGCTATGAATAAAATGGAACCCTTCTTCACCATTGGTAGAAGTACAGACTGGTACAACTGCTATGGAAATCAATGTGATGATTCCTTCAAAAATTAGGATAGGCGATACCATTAAAACCAGATATTTCTGTCCTGGGTATTTTTTCATAAGAACTGAAAACTTCATACCACAGCGATATATATATATATATATATATATATATATATATATATATATATATATATCATTATATATATAGCATTGTAATTTGTTATAGCTAAACCTTGGAAATAACCCAGATGCCCATCAACTGAGGAATGGATAAAGAAGATGTATTTTTACATGATGGAATAGTGTTCAGTTATAAAACAGGATAAATTTAAGTCATTCTTGGTAAACGGATGCAACTACAGACCATACTCTTAAGTGATATAGATCAGAAGTACATGTGCCAACATCATATTTTCTCCTTAGTTTAAGAACTGGAAAGAGAAAAATGGAATCAGAATGGTACAATAGATACTAGGAAAAGGGATTGAACTTATTCAAAAGCAAAGAGTTACTGACTTGAGGGGAAGAACAGGAGAGGGAGTGCAGGAAAAAGATATTTATAGATGTTTATAAGAAGGATGGTTTGGATAACTGTACTGTGCATTTCTGGGGATCTATGGAAAGGATCAGATAATGCTCAATTTATTTCATCTCCTTTTTTCAATTGTTTCTTATATTTCCTCTTATTAGTTTTTATATATTTCTTTTTTTTCTTTCTTCTCCCAATATTACATGCATATTTCTGGTAATATGAATACCTCACTGGAAGGTAACACTATGTATTAGAACAAATGCTGTGAATTTCATATTACTTTGATAAGTAATTCTCTATCACTTGTAATTTTTCGCTTTAATTCTAATTTGCACTCTTCAAAAAATGAAAAAGCATAAAATGAATTACTGTTGTTATGCCTTTATATCTTCTTGCTCTTTTTTCTATTACATTTTTCAACTGTGCATGCGTTTCTAAGTTTTTTTACTTGTAGCATTTATATTTCTTAATATGGAAGTTGTGATAATTATAAATTATTAGATTACATTTTTATCCAGTATGGCTGTTTATCTTTAAGTATAACAATATTCAAAATTAGCAAAATATTCATATGATTAGATTTGATTCTATATCAGTAGCATTCTTTTTCCAGACTGTTATGGTTATGTTTAGTTGTTGCCCCAAAGCCTCATGTAGTCATTGGGTGGGGACTTCTAGAGTTTGAGACTTGATCCATGATCCTGGGGATTATGGGTTTTAGTACTGATGGGATTATGGGTCGAAGTACTTCTGGGATTATGGGTGTAGCCTAGGGCGGGAGCTAAGGTGGAGAGCCTGAATGTAATATAAAGAGACAGAGAGACAGACTGGGGCTGTTGCTGCTGCTCTGCTTCCCTGATTGATTGGCTGTTTCTGCCACCATTTTGTTGCTGCTCTGCTGCCATGAACTGGATTCTCTCTGCTCTGTTCCTCTCAGCCTTGGGCCAGCTGAACATGGACTGAAACTTCCACGAACTGTGAGCTAAATAAACCTTTCCTTCCTTCATTTTGAGTGTCAGGTATTTGTCTCAGCAACGAGTGAAAAGTAACTAATACACAGACCATGAAGGTTTGTGTTGTGCTAGCTTCTAGCTCCACATTTGTTTTTAATTGATCTGTTGGTCTTATTCTCTAAGGTCAATGTGCCTTTTTCAGTCTCAGCTTTTAAAATTTTCAGGTTGTCTTTCATTTTCAGTATCTTATTTATTATTATTATGTCAAATTTTCTCTTTTTTCCTATGCTTGCATGAAATATTGTATTTCATAATTTCTGATAGGCTTTATAGTTTCCCCATATTTGCTTAAATTTTCTTTAGTTTTTTTTTTATATCAGAGATGTGATTTATCTTCCAGTTTATGTTTTCTTTTATTTCTTTTTTTTTTTTTTTTGTCTATTTGAAACAGGTTCTCACTATGCAGTTCAGACTGACCTTGAGCTCACTTTTATAGCCCAGGCTGGTCTCAAACTTGCACTGATCCACTTGCCTCAGCCTCCCAAGTGCTGGGATTACAGGTGTGCACCACCACAGCCTGGCATCTTCCAGTTTATGTTTTCTTTAGCACTGTTTTTTCTATAGTTTAACCCATTTATTACATATTCAGTTTTACTTTTACTAAATTTCAGTTCCAGTATATAATTTACATATACATTTTCTAGCACTTTATTGAGAATATCTTAATTTATGTACTTTTAATATACTAGCTGTATTTATTTTAAAATCTATTTAGAGTGTATTTGCATTATGCACTTTATTTATTTATTTATTTTTTGTCTTCTTGAGACAGGGTCTCGCTATGCAGTTGAGGCTGGCCTTGAGCTCACTTTGGTAGCCCAGGCTGGTCTCGAACTCGCACTGATGCTCCTGCCTCAGCCTCCCGAGTGCTGGGATTACAGGCGTGAGCCACCACGCCCGGCTACTGCATTATGCACTTTAGTGTATTATTTCTCCCTTGGCCATTGATCATTTCTGTTAACTAAGGTGAATTACAATTTTGGGTAAATTGTCTTTTTCCCTTATGCATTTAGAACAGACAGTTTCCGCCTCACATATTGACATGACTCAAAGCTATATGTTAAACTGTAGAAAACCTGGTGTGTTTTCGATTGCTTTGTTTTTGGAACTTGTCACTCAGCAGCATTCATTTTGGCTGGTCCTGAGCTGCATTGTTTGTATTTGCAGCCATGTAAGACTGCGTCCATATCTATATATGTATCTATACATCTATATATCTCTATATCTATATATCTATGTCAATCTATCAACCTACATATAGATAGATAGATAGATAGATAGATAGATAGATAGATATACTGTTTTATTTATTTAATTATTTTTTTTCATTGTAATGAGAAAAAAGAATAGTGGTGAAACAGTTTAAATATAGGTTAGTAGGATATTTACAATAATTCATACATTGCTATTGTTGACTTCATAGTAGTAATTCAGAGGATAAGATGCAGACCTGATACCTTGTCTACAAAATATTAGTACAAACTTTTACTTCCAGTGGGCTAAGAGAAAGTAGCAGTGTATCTATCCTAACTCTCTTGTGTATACATGTATTTCCTTCCCCTTCTTTTCACAACCAAAAGTACTCTTTATTTACACTTTTGTGAAGTTAATAATGCATGACACTAGTTTGTCTAGAAGCCGACAGCAAATCTTAACCAAAGAGGATGTTCATCTCTCAGGAGTGAGGTACGCTTGTTTTAGGAACTGGGCCAAGTCCCACCTTCATGTATTTGATCACTTTCCCAGCTTCTTGGCTCCCAACATATCCCCCTTTTTTCATTTTGTTTTGTCAGATGTGACTGTTCCACTGCAGTTACAGAAGCACTATTTGGAGAACTCTTTAAAAGACCTTTTTATACTTGAAACCAGTCTAAAGACTAGGTACTTGAATTCAGCAAAATAACCCAATATAGTCCAGTAGTCCATAATAGTCGTGAGTTATAAACACTGGAAATTGTGAAAAATTGTTGACTCCTTTTATATCTCAGCATATTAATTTGACCTTACGTTTTTTTTTTTTTTTTACCTCGTGGTTAGACTTTTCTGCTGGATGGTTAAGATCAAGTTAAAGCAAGACCTATATAACAGAAAATGTAACTTATGTATCTGACAAGGTCGGTCAAATCCCCTCAGGTTTTACCCTGCAACAATGTTCAGCGTCTTGTGGATCTTTAGTCAGTGTCAGCCATCTAGATGAGTCATAGCCATTTCATGAAGAATTTACTCGCTGTGTAAGATTGACAGAAATTTTTCTCTCTAGGTGACTCTCCGTAGGCACACAACTGCCTCCCTATCTTAACTGCTTTTCTCTCTCTCTCTCTCTCTCTCTCCTCTCTCTCTCTCTCCCTTCTTTCTTTCTTTCTTTCTTTCTCTTTCTTCCTTTCTTTCCCTTTTCCTTTCCTTCTTTCTTTCTTTCATTTTTTTCTTTCCTTGTTATTTGTCAGCCTCACACTATATTTGTGTCTCAAGGAAAATTGGCTACAGATGTTCAGCTCTTTGATGTTCTCAGATTTTGAGGTCTTGGCACCTGAAGTACTGGGGGCTATTGTACTTGTGAATGTCAAAGTTTCTATCTCTTTGCTAGTGAGATTTTTGTGAAATTTAGGCTACTGCTTTTGATGTGTCCACTACAACCAGTGAAAATAAACATAGAAATCGAAAGAAAAAATATAAGCAAATGCATATTCACTCTCATTTTATGTACATTTTATCCTGACTTTTGGTTTATTTCTTCTGGCAGATTGATTGCTCTATAATGATTTCATAAAATTATTCTCTGTATTTTTTGAAGAACCTTTAATAGTATTTTATTCAAAAAATAACAATACAAATGAAGTACAGTTCTATGCACTTAAAATTCAAACACGAATGGAAATTCAAAAGGGCTTTATAAAAATAAAAACTCTCTTCTAAAAATATGTCTTTTCTCTATGTTGATATCTGTACACCAAGCAACCATATTGAGAACAGCAGTGTGTAATACCAAAATCATGTTTAAAATACCTGGCATCTTAGTCTTCCAAATGTGTACCATTTCCAGTGTCGTATTAATCATCACCACATTCTCTTTAAAGTAAATTTTTGAGGGCAATAAAAGAAAATGAGAGATAAGAAAAAAATTTAAGATTTCTTGAATGCATCTGGAAATATTCAATCCTATGCACCATCCTACATAACTACATCTGTCAAACTGAGCAACAGATTTGGTGATAAAAATAGATAATACATCAATCATTATTAATCAGCTATTCTTGCTTTGAAAATCCACAACGTATGTATTGTTATATGTCGCCTGTCTCTTTACTTTTTTCTCCTGATTTTACTCTTTAAAAGAAAATTATATAAAAATATGATTTTCTGTTATCACAGTTTCACAGTTTTATTCCATCACCTTCTGCTATTACTTTATTATTTTATTCTGAATTTTTATGGAAACAGTATAAGTTTCTCCCATGGATATGTTACTTATACAGATCAGATCATTTCAGAATGCATATACATATATTGAAACTTTATATAATACCTGATAAATATACACAAATATTACTCATCAGTGATACATAAAATAAAATGTTTAAAGTTTCTATTTATTTTTTTCTCTAATATTTTATTAAGACACTGCTTAGGCAGATGGCAAAATGTTGGGAATATCAAAAGTGAAAAAGTGTGAGATTCAAACCATAGGAGAATACAACACAGATTGCATTCTCTGAGTTTCATTTAGCTTATGGACTCATCTCTGTGAAAGACTTAGCTCGATATATGCAGCATTTTTCTAACTAGCATGATTCTTATCACAATAATGTTTTAAGAACACATTCTTGACACCTTCCTTACACCCAAAGACTCTGCTCTTGAGAAAAGTTTCCTCTATTGCCAGTTATTTGCTCAACTGTTCGTTAAGCTTTCCTCTTAAATTTATAAAACAATAGAAACCACACTAATTGTATTCCAACATCTCTCATTCCCTACCCCAAACCACTGATACTCAAATGTTCAGGTTTACGCTTCAATATCACTAAGTTGACAACTCTACTTCTAATAATGTAGTCCTCTTTTCAGGCATCAAGAGAACATAGGGAAAAGGAAACATGGAAATTACCTGAGACTCTTACTTTTATCAGAAAAAATTCCTGGAACCCCCAATATGCAAACAGTAGCTTCTTCTTTCATTCTGCAGGCTACTTATAAGTCACTTTGCTTCAAAGGAACTTCTGGACATAACATTGTGTTATAATAATCCTATTCTATGCCTTTCTACCATAAATTGATACTTTAGCATAGTAGTAGCTGCCTATGTCCCCTTGCAGATGCATGTGAGGTACACAATAAGCAATCTTGTGTTAATCCCATCTATATGACAAACATCAAGGTGTGTGCATAAGCATCATACTGGAAGTTTTACCCATATAATGTTCATTTTAACAGACTGTATGTATGTTATCTGAGCATCACAGGGAATAATATACAACTATGCTTTTCTGTTCTGTAAACACATATTTTGCCATAAATGGGACGTGGGTGTGACTCACAGTAGCCCCATCTGTAGAAAGTAAAAAGTAATTGTGCTTTCACTCTTTTGTCAGATGAATGGTAACATGAATAGAAAAGATATAAAACAGCAACTTGTGAGCTTTACTGATGAAATGCTCATTGCTAAATTTCTGTGTATGTTTTTTTAAAATTTTCTTTGATTTTTCTGGTAGAAGTAACCAAATTCAGTACAATGCCTCATGAAAAAAGAGATGCAAGTTTCGACAGATATCAAAAGTAAATCATAAGATCATTAATGTATGTGTGATGAAGATGATATTGACTTTGATGTTGACAATGTGATCCAAAATTCCTGTAATAGTGAAATGGAAGAACAAACACCTTAAATAGCCAATACAAAATACTAACAGAGGAATCTCAATAAAATGGAATCCTAACATGGAAACATTGTACTATAAACTAAAGGCAGAGGAGCTGTTGATGAGTGATGTAGCAATTATGATGTATATAAAACCCAAAGTGTTAGCTAGGGGTTGTTTTGTACTTGATCCTAAACTGCACATGTGCAATGTAGTGTGTGAGTTTATAAAGAAAATACCAAGTGAAAAAAGAATTTTCTTAGAAAATTAGCACTAGAACACATAAGAAATCATTTACAGCAGAGGAAAGTAAAGTTTTTCAGCCCAGGAAACTACACACAAAGAAATTGTGAAGAACACTGGTGAACTTTCAGATGAAAATGTAGGTACAGCATCATGGCAACCTCCTACAACAGGAAAACCAAAAGGATGTCTACTATATCTTGCAGAAAAGGACAGGAAACCAAATTATATGTGCTGTCCGTTTAAGTAATATTTGAGTATAAACACGTCATTTTCATGTATGAATACTACCCGGTATGTAACAGTTGAAGCAAAGATTATTTGTGTGGTGGAGTCCTGTTTGTATTTATATTCTAGTTCACTTAAGTTTTATTTCTCATGTTACCTTATAGGGTCTTGAAGAGAATAAACAACTAATGTTGCTATCTATTCTAAGCACTCATTAAGTTTTTGAAATTTTACTTTATTGATGTCTTATTTTCCTGATAAGTGCAGACTGTATAATGCAGTAGAAAACTCCTGCTGGAAGAGGAAGACAAGAAAAGTAAGAAGAATGGAATATGACATAGGAAAGGAGTCTAAAAACATACGTTGTAAGTGTATGTGAGAAGTGTGCATGAAGTATGTGTTTCTCATATATGAAACCCGCATCAGGAACAACGATTATAACAGAGATTCTTTTTGTTGTAGAGTTCTATTGGTATTTTTATTGTATTTGTATTTTCAATTTTACATGAAATACTTCTGACATTATCTTTTACGCTTTTAGGCAAATACACAACTGGTGCCAAAATGTGCATCTTTCTTCTAAGTACTCAATACTTATGAAGGATATAAGAACTTATTTCATTGATGTTTAATTTCCTGTTAACTACACATTGTATGTGGTAAGAACATGCTCACAAAACAGCTATACTGCCGGGCATGGTGGCGCACGCCTGTAATTCCAGCACTTGGGAAGCTGAGGCAGGAGGGTCGGTGTGAGTTCGAGATCACCCTGGGCTACAAAACTGAGCTCAAGGCCAGCCTGAACTGCATAGTGAGACCCTGTCTCAAAAAGATAAAAAAAAAAAAAAACAAAAAAAACGACCAGCTATACCATCAAGTTACCAAGTATGTCCTACAAAAGCACCAGGAAAGCAAAACACATGTGCTGTCAGTGCAAGCAGTACAAATGTATGGAACATCCTATTGTCACAAGTGAAGATTTCTTCGGAGTCACAACTGAAGATTATTTGTAGAGTTCTATTAATATTTTTCATTTTAGTGCATATAAGAACTTATTTCTCTTTATATTTTTTAGACTTTGCATACCAGAAAGAAGTTGATACTGAAAATTTTGGTGAGTTTGTATGAGCACTCAATCTTAAAAATTCAAAACTTTATTTTTCATATATATTTCTGCTAATGAGCATTTAATCTAATAAAACTCAGAAATAAAATTAATAATGCATCAATAGGGAATTCTATCAAATAAGTGCGTTATGTACCCATAATAATATGACAATATTATGCACCCTTTATGACAAAATTGATGCTATATTCCGTAGGACATAGGGACCACTGGGTAAACTAATTAAAACCCTTCACGTATTATTTCTCTTCCCTTCTCTCCTTCCTTCTTTCCTTCTTTCCTTCCTTCTTTCCTTCCTTCCCTTGCTTTCTCTTGAATTTACCTTTCTTTATAGGGAAGCAGCATTCCATTAACTACAGATAACTTGTAATTTTATTTATTAATATCTTGACAGATACACAGGCTGCTTCTATTAGCTACTATAAATTGTGCAGCTATAATAATTATGATGAATCTACATCTGTAATATGATATCTTTAGCACTTTGGCAAAGATGCTTAAAAGGGAAATAGCTCTATCAAATGGAATTTTTTCCCTTGTCTCTCATTTACTTTTATTACCTTTTTCAACAGACATTTACTTTAAAGAGACTATGGAAATAATTGATGATATTAGAAGCAGTATGCATTTAGAAGACCAAAATGACAGGTATTTCAAGCATGGTTTTAGTATTCCACATTACTGTCCTCACTGTAGTTGCTTGGTTCACAGATATCAGTACCTAGAGTTACTAAGGGTGAGATTTCTACCCATTAGGTGGTATTTTCAAAACCCTGATGGAAATTCTAAGGACCATTGTCGTAACCATCTTGTTTATATAAATGTATGTTTTTGCCCCTACCACATTTCCTAACTTCTGTCCTTTATGTTGTTTAATCCTTAAGTTCTTGCTTCCATTTAAATGTGTTATACTTTTTAATTTTATTTCATGTTTTGAGGTCTTACACTAGGGCAATAATATGATATTTACACATGTGCTTCTAGTTTATTCCACTTATGAGCACAGCTTCAAATTGCATCCACTTCCCATGAAGAGTTAGAGATTATTTCTCTTTATAGTTGAGTAATACTCAATTGTATAAAAATTCCACATCTTTTTCATCCATTACTCAGATGATGTGCATGGTAAAGAACAACTAAAGAATTTCATGATGACAAAGCCAACCCTACACAGACTACTAAAGATATTCTAGAGAGGGACCAAAATGACCACAACTCAAGTGGAATTTCTAAGTTTAGTTCTCTGAGAAATCTCTATACTGATTCCATAATGGTTGTATTGGTACACAGTTCCACTAGCGATACAGAATGCTACATTTTCCCTTCAGTCACACCAGCATTTGTTATTTGATTTCTTTGATGATACCGTTCTTTCTGATGCAAGTTGAAATCTTACTTTATTTTAATTTGCATTTCTCTAATACAGATACTGAAAATTTTCCATATGTTTACTGGCCATTTTACTCCTTCTTCTGAGTAATATATATGCATTTCAGCTTCTTAAGCTTTTGGTTGTAGTTTTATTTTATGGGTTCTAATTTTTTAATTTCTTAGTTCTACACACTAAAACTCTGTCTGAGGAATGGCTGCCAACATTTTTTTTCTAATACTTGGTGGCTTCTTTATTTATTTTTTATTTTAAAGAGCAGCTATTTTTTTATTTGACATAATCCCAATTCCTGATGTTCACTGTTATTTCTTCTGCAATTGAAGTTCTTGTAGCAAGTTTTCCCCTACACTTATGACTTTGGATGTTTTACCTATTTTATCTTTTAATAGGTTTATTACTTTGGTTTGAATGCTTAGATCATCAATCTATTTTTATTTTATTATTTTTATTTTCATTTGTGTACTTGGTACAAGGTTTCACTATGCAGATGAGACTCGTGGTGTTCCTCCTGTTTTCAGCCTCCCTAGCGCTGGGATTGTAGGTGTGCGTCACCAATAAGGGACTCAGGCCCCAGCTCAGCACTCCCCCGGAGCAGGCCAGAGTGATAAGTAGGACGAGGGATTGAACCCTGCCTGGTCCCTGATCTTATCAAATCAGGCGCTGTGTCTGCTGAGCCATCTAGTCACCTTTTTATTTTTTAAATGTGTTTAGTACAGAGTCTACAAGATCTCACTACACAGATCAAACTCGTAGTGATCCTCCTGTTTTCATCCTCCCAAATGCTGGCATTACAGGAGGGTGCGACCATATCCACTCTCAATCGCCCTCTCAGTGAGCCCCAAGTGTGGGGCTAGCACTGCACACCAACGATTGAAACTTCAGCCCTTGAATCTATCTAGGAAGGCACACTTTTGATTTTAATTTAGTACATAATGAACAATATGTGTGTAGGTTCAAGACTCGATGTATAGATACCTACTTTCCCCAACAACATTTGTCAAATAGGCTATATTTTCTCCAGTGTATATTTTTTAGGTTCTTTGTGGAAGATTAAATAGCTGTATGTGGGTGGGGATGTTTTTATCTTCTGATCTGTTCTACTGATTCACATTAGTCCTTTGTGCCATTGTTATATATGTTAAATAGCATTTGTAACTATAAATTTTGAAGAAAATAATTAAAATTAGCTCTTGTAATATTTATTGGAAATTTGGAAATCATGATCAAATTCTACGAAGTTCCTTAAAACACTCAAATTTTCCTATGGGGTAACTTGTTATACTCCAAATATCTAGAAAACAGTGTGCCGTTGGTACTTATCTTTTATTGGCCTTTTAGCAACACTTCTCATAAAACTTCTAATAGTCTTTTAAAAATTTCATGTTGACTTCCTGAATTGACATTAGTGAATGCTATTAAGGGTAGAAAAGAGAAATGAACCCAGACAAGAATATGTACTTTATGTGTTACATCATTTCCAACTAGTAATGGATATAAAAGACATGCATGAACACCCCCCACGTAACATTACATTGTGAATGACTAAATCCCCTTAACTTAATATCACATATAGGAACAGAATGTCTGATTTCTCAAACTCCAGTTCATATTGTGCCAAAATTTCTAGCTACAGTAAAATGCCAAAAATCTATTTAAAGCTGCAAAGTTGGAAGGGAAGAAGTAAATCTGTATTCATTCCTAGATAGCATATTCTATGTAGAAAATATTTTCTCTAGAAAACCCAAAGAAACCAACAACACTTCTGCTAGAATTGAGGAAAGAGAATTGTTAGGCATCAGGACATAAAACTAATAATATCAATTGTATTTCTGCATACTAGCACTAAATATTTCAAAATAAAATAAGTACACAATTTTAATCACAATGATGCAAAAACGAATAAAATGCTTGGAAATATATTTGAACAATGTAGACTTTTACATTAAAATTATAAATTAGTGGTAGATAACTAAAATACTTAAAATAATTGAAAGATAGCTTATGCTCAAACATGAGAATATTCAATATTGAAAATAATATTTTGTACAAATTGATCTACTTAATTAAATTCTTATAAATATTACAGCAGTAATTTTTGTATAAGTTTACAAGTTATTTCTAAGCTTCATATGGAAATGAAGGTACCCTGGATAGCCACCATACTATTGAAAACAAAAAAAATGGAAAATTTTAACTCCCACATTTCAAAAACATTACGTATTGTGAATGACTAAATCCCCTTAGCTTAATAAGAGATAGAAGAATGGAATATCTCATTTCTTAAGCTCTATTTCATATTGTGCCAAAATTTCTAAGTACAGTAAAATCATATTGGTAAATGACATTATTTATAAAACAGTGGATATTAAATTATTTATAAAATAGTGGATATAAAAAGATAATAGCATAGTGCATAAAATAAGGTGGTTTCTTGTTTGTTTGTTTGTTTGTTTTCTCAGGTAAGGACAGGGACTAGGGCTCGATCTCTGGCACCACATGCCATGCCGGTGCTGCTGCCAGGCACACTGAGCCAGAGACAGTGTCTAGGCATAGTGGTGAGTGCCTGTATTCCCAGCTTTGGGAAGACAGAAATCAAAAGGATCACTGTGAGTCTCAGCTGAGTAGTGAGATCCCTGCAAAAAACAAAATTGAAAAATAAGTGTTTTCTTTATACAGAAAATATGGGATATGTCAATTCTATTAAAATATTTGAAATTTTTTACTTGAATCTTGGAATTGAAATGAAAATGTATCTATATGTGCAAGACAAGTAAATCATCAAATTTGATACATGGTAGCAGAGAATCTTAAAAGGTAACAGACTTTTATAACTTATAAATTTGACTAAGCCTGGGTAGAATAACACTTTTCAGACATGGAAAATTATTAACAAAAACTGAAGAATACAAATAATAACAAATAAAGCTAAAGAAAATATCTCTTTGGATGACAAATAAGCAATGGTGATAATTATTTTGTATTTTTGTTGTCATTACCATTGTAATTAAACTATTTTAAAATAATAATTTCAGAAAATAAATAATAAAATGAATAGAAAATATGCCTCCAGGGAAGAAAAATGTTCAGTAAGTATATGCAAAAATATTCAAATTCTTCACCTATTAGGGAAATATACATTAAAACAACATTTAGATCCCTTTTTCCTGGTCAACATTGCTGTCATCAAGAATAGACAAAACAATATATACTAGTATGGATGTCAGAGAGAAAAAAAAAACAACTTATACTGCTATTTTGGAATGTAAATTTGTAAATTCAAAAGAGAAAGCAGTACAGAGATTTCTGAAATGACTAAAAATACAGCTACCATTTGATCCACCTTACCTCTATTTCGCATATCTCCCAAAAATTAAACTAGCGTACTATGCAGTGATTCCTGTACACCATGTTTTTTATGGCACAATTCACATCAAGTAAGCCATACAAGCAAGCTATGTGCCCATCAACCGATGTATGGATAAAGAAGATGAGTATATGCACACAAGGGAATATTATTCAGCCATAAACAAGAATAAATTCGTGTCATTTGCTGCAAAATGGATAGAATCAGAGATGACTCAGAAAGAATAATATCACATTTTCTATTATATGTGGGATCTTAAGGGTAGAGAAAGGGAAATGGAAGATAGACAATTAGAGAAGAAAAGGAACGAGAGAGAAAGGGGGAATGGAGCAAATGGTGGAGACTGGACACAATAAAGGTATTAATATGAATGCATGAACACAGCAGACAAACCAGTTGTTCTTCATAAATATGTATTAATACAAAAGAAAATCCAGCTGGTATGCACTCATACAATAGGCTACTATTCAGAATTTCAAAGGAACAAATTTGTGCTACATTTCCAACTTGAAAGGACTTCAGTGACAACATACTAAGTGAAAGATGGTAAATATAATAAATTGTATCTTCTATGATCCCATTTATAACGCACAGTATTCAAAAGGTAAATTTATAGACACATCTGCTTGCTGGACTGAAGCGTACCTAAGACTGTAGGTGAGAATAGAGATTACCTGCAACACAGAAAAAATTTTTGGAATGATAGAACTATATTAGATTGTAGAGATGGATGTATAACACATTTTATTTGCTGCAACTATTGCAGTAAATTGTATATATAAAATGAACAAATTTTGTAGGATGTGCATTACACACTACTGAAAATCTAATAAAATAATGAACACCATTTATAGCAGCTGTATATTGTGTCTAGACATTTGTAGTGTTACTTCAATATTACTAGCTTACGTTATTTTTTAACAAAGCAGAAACACTTAAGGGATTTATAAAAGTAATTTGAATATTTTAATTCATATTTGTATAGAATTTATATCCTAGAATGACATGTTCTATTAGAGTATAATAATCATACCTTGCATTATATCTACAATGACTTTAGGATACAAAATCTTTTATTCATTTAATGTTCTTTCTGTAAGCCCTTGTCAGGAGAGTTCTTGCAACTTTTGTAGGAATTGCAACTAATGAACAAAGTTACATCTTACTTTTGTTCTGTACGAGATAATACCTTCTCTAAGAAAGAAGCACTGCATTCAGAACTTTCCTCATTAACTCCTACAATAGGCGTGTTCAGCAAAAAGTGTAAGTATGCCATTCAAAACACTTGCACAATTATTTTGTTATTCTAAATCTTGGCTGCTTATTGGATTTCTGCAGTTGAGATAACCCTGTTTTCAACATAGAAACTGCAAGAAATTGTGTAATAATTTCAGCTTGGTAAATCTTGTTGGCACTTTTTCAATATTAAATGTATACTACTCTCTCTCTCTCTCTCTCTCTCTTCTCTCTCTCTCTCTCTCTCTCTCTCTCTATATATATATATATATATATAT
>PVJA010018026.1:0-40617 GCA_004027025.1 Myocastor coypus | reverse complement strand
CTTATCAATCTTATTTAATCTTTTAAAGAACCAGCTTTTGGAGTCATTAATTCTTTGTATTGTTTTCTTTGTCTCAATTGAATTGATTTCTGCTCTAATCTTTATAATTTCCTCCCGCCTTCGGGCTTTGGATTTCGTTTATTCTTCTGCTTCTAGTCGGTTTAAGTGTTGTGTAAGATTGTTTATTTGTTCCCGTTCTATTTTCTTAATGTGTGAGTTCAGAGCTATGAATTTCCCTCTGAGAACTGCTTTCATTGCGTCCAACAAATTCTGGTAGGTTGTGTTTGAATTTTCATTAAATTGTAGATACTGTTTTATTTCTTCTTCAATTTCATCTGTGACTCATTGGTTGTTGAGAAGAGTGCTGTTTAGTTTCCATGTAGTCCTGAAATTCCTATGGTTTCTTTTGTCATTTATTTCCAATTTGATTGCACTGTGGTCAGATAATATGCATGGGATAATTTCTGTTTTCTTACATCTACTTAAGCATCATCTATGGACTAATATATGATCTATTTTAGGAAATGTTCCATGTGCAGCTGAGACGAATGTGTATTTTGAGGTGGTTGGATGGAACACTCTGTATATGTCCACTAAGTCCAATTGTTCCAAGTTCTGATTCAGTTCTGCCACTTCTTTGCTGATTTTTTGTTTGCTTGACCTATATTTTTCGGATAAGGGAGTGTTGAGTTCTCCTGTTAAGATTGTAGTATTGAATATGAGATTTTTCAGGTCCATTAAGGTTTGTTTTATATAGCTTGCTGCTCCCATGTTGGGTGCATACATATTTATGAGTGTTACCTGTTCATCATGAATTTTTCCCCTAACCAGTATGTAGTGGCCTTCTCTATTTCGTTTGATCAGTCCTGGTTTGAAATTTAGACTGTCTGCAAAGAGTATTGCTACCCCTGCTTTTTTTTGAGGTGCTGGAGCATGTAGTATTGTTTTCCAACCTTTAACTTTAAGCCTACGAGTTTCTTTATGGGTTAAATGTGTTTGTTGTATGCAGCATATTGTTGGGCTGTTTCCTTATCCACTCTGCATGTCTACTTCTTTTGATTGGAGAATTGAGTCCATTGACATTGATGGTTATAATTGAAATGTATTGACTTATGGCTGACATGACTCTTATTCGCTAGTGTTTACCAATTTTTCGTCCTATTTTTAGTTGGTTACTCTTTTGGTGGGATCGTTCCATTCTCATTTGTTGAATTCGGGTCATTTTGGTCCCTTTGTAAAATATTTGTTAGAATATAATTTTGTTTTGTTTTGTTTTTTTGTCTTTTTGAGACAGGGTCTCACTATGCAGTTCAGGCTGGCCTTGAGGTCACTTTTGTAGCCCAGGCGGGTCTCGAACTCACACCGATCCTCTTGCCTCAGCCTCCCAAGTGCTGGGATTACACGTGTGTGCCACCACGCCCAGCTGTTGTTAGAATATTATGTAGAACTGGCTTTGATGTCATGAAATTCTTCAGTTGTTGTTTTTTTTTTTGAGACAGGGTCTCACTACGCAGTTCAGGCTAGCCTTGAGCTCACTTTTCTAGCCCAGGCTGGTCTCGAACTCGCACCGATCCTCCTGCCTCAGCCTTCTGAGTGCTGGGATTACAGGCGTGAGCCATCACGCCCGGCTTCAGCTGTTCTTTGTTATGGAAATATTTCACTTCTCTCTCATACTTGAAGGAGAGTTTTGCCGGGTACAATAGTCTCGGCTGAAAATTGTTGACATGGAGGACTTGACGCATTCTGCTCCATACTCTTCTTGACTTCATGGTTTGTGAAGAGAAATCTGCTGTTATTCGGATGGGTTTTCCTTTAAATGTGATCTGTTTCTTTTCTCTAGCAGCTTTTAGTATATTATTCTTCAGCTCGATTTCTGGTATCTTGACTATTATATGTCTTGGAGTGTTTTTAGTTGGTTTGATGTTATTTGGGGTTCTGTAGGCTTCAGTTACCTGAATGTCTGATTGTTTTCTCAGGTTTGGGAAGTTTTCTGCTATTACTTCTGCCCATATTCTTTTTATATCATTTGTATTGACTCATTCTTTCTCATTGATTCCCATTAATCTCACGGTGTTCATTTTTGCATCGTCTTGCAGATGATAAATTATTTTTTCCTGCATTCTGGTTGTTTTTAAAAGATCCTTTCTTACTCTTTCACTGGCTGCAACTGTGTCTTCAAGGTTGGAAACTCTATCTTCATTTTCGTTCATTCGGCTCTGCCAACTTGTTATCAAGGTTTTATTTTCTTGTATATCTCTTTGAAACTGTTTCATGCGATCTGTGTCTTTCCTATATTGCTCCGTCAGGGAGTCCATCATTTTTCTATTCTCCTCTAATTTTTTATTGATGTCTTCTTTAATAGTATTGAAGTCTGTCATTATGGTTGTCCTTTCTCTCTCTAATAGAGAGATTATTTCTGTTCTGTTCTCCTTTCTACTTTTGTGTAGTTGTTACCCTACTTGGAATGCTATTGATTTAGGCATGTCTTTGTCAAGTTTAGATATTATTTCTGCTCTGATGTCCTCTATACCTTTCTCCAGCCGTTTTTCCACTTCATGTATTTCTTTTTTTACTTCAGATGTTATCTCTGATCTCAGTTGCTCTATAAGTTTCTGCACTTGTGTGTCTGCCTCAGCTGCTACCAATTCAGAGGTTTCATCTGCATGATTTCCATTTTCTTCCATGGTAGTGTCTTCTGTATTTGATTTGGGTGGGCAGGGTCCCTGAGATTGCATCCTACTCCTTGTTGTTATCATTTTGTATGGAAGAGACCTCTGTACTTTGGTGGTGTTATGCTGTGTCTATGGGCCTTTGGTCTGGAGACTCCAAGTTGGTTCCCCTATAGAGTTTCCTAAGTTTGTGTTGGTGTTCGGGCTGCTAGCTGCTGTGAAGCTCCGCGGGTGTGGTCTGTAGGGGGAGGTGGAACTTTGGGATTGAGGAGTCCTGGTAGGCTTGTGGTCCAGATCGATTGCCAGATGAGATGTTTGATGGGTTCGGTACTGGAGCTTGAGCTGGAGGGGTTAAAAAAAAATGGTTGGGGAGGGGAAGCGGGGAAGGGGAAGGGGAGCCAAGGTCCTGACCCAGCTGGCGCTAGCACCGGGTGGGTGCTGGAAAGGGAAGTTAGTCGTAGGAACACAGAGGAGGGGTAGAGCGGCGGAGGCAGCTTAACCAGGGTGGGCGCGCGGCCCTCCCCAGCACCAGGTCGGGGCTGGAACAGGAAGTTAGTCGCAGGAACACAGAGGAGGGGCAGAGGTGGGGAGGCAGCTTACCAGTGGCGGGTGCGCAGGCCTTGCTAACACCAGGTCGGGGCTGGAACCTGTGTTTGATATTTTAAATGACTTCTCTTCCCATATTGTGTTTAGTAGAATTGCTGCCTAACTAAAGAAAAACTACTTCCTAGTTGTTGTCCTGTCAGAATTGTGTGCACTCTGTAACATCTTTGGTAGTGTAGTCTGGTTTGCCTGATTGTGTTAATGTGTTGTGAAGGATCACAATTTTGAGTATGTAGTGTATATGATACAAAATTGTGAATTTGTGGGAGGTAAGTGACACTTAATCAGCATTTGAAGATACTGGTACTTAATCCTCTTACAGAAAATTTGCCTCTAAATTTGAAGTTGGAAAGTCAGTGGAATAACTGAAAAACAATACACAACTGTTTTTAGTATGTTGTGTACAAAGTAGATCAGTACAGATCTTCAACACAGCCTATAAAACCTCAGATATGGAAGATAGTTGACAAAAGACTAAAAGGAAGATAACTTTCCATATAGTTGTTAGATTGCAGCTCTATGAAATCAAGATGAAGTAAACTGAGGGTGATGCGTAGCTTCTTGAACATTTTTGATATGTGAAATGCATACTGTATTGTTATTGTTTCTACATTTTCTCATCAAATACTGCTCTGGATATTCCAGAATCATATCCTGAAATATATACCTGATCTTATTTCTAAGCTTTCAGGAGACTGCCAGAAAAATGCCTATAAGTTGTCATCGGTCATCTGATAACTTTCTGGTTGTGATCTAAATGTATTTTTTCCTTTCTGGTCTCTTAAACTTTATGCATTAAGCACTTTCTCATGAAAATCTTGCCTCATTGATGCTTGTGTGTTACTCCTCCATTGAGCAACTGTGCACCACGAGAAAGTAAGCAAGGTTTGTTAGATTTTCTGAATGGAAAGGAATTAGTCTTGGCAATTTAGCGTTAAAATTAGAAAAATTTGTATTGGTTTTTTTCTTTTGTGTTTTAAGGAAGGGTCTACAGGGTCTCACTACTAGATTGGACTCATAGTGATCTGCCTGTTTTGGGCCTCTCCAGTCTCAGTTGCTGTCTCAAGGGCCGGGCTGGCATAGTAGGCCTGGGGATTGAACCCCTGGCCCCTGTGCTTACTTGAGGATGCTTTGATCCACTGAGCTATTGGGCCAGCCCTTTGTATTGATGTTTAAAATTAAAATTGTGCAGAAGAGGTACTCTGGTTTTGTAACTATAAGATAAAGCACATTCTAGCCCCGCCTGCCGCACTCGCCTCGCAAGCTCGAGCGTGCTGACCCGATAGTAGAATCTAGCCGTGGTGGTGCTCACCTGTAATCCTAGCAATTGGGAGGTACAAGCAGGAGGATCTCTATGAGTTAATAGTGAGACCCTGTACCAAAACCAAAACCAAAACAAAAACAACAAAAACAAAAACAAGACAACAAAAAGATAAAGCACTTTGATTAGACAAGTACAGTAAGACTGGCTATATTGGGACAGTTGGAAAGGAAATGATGGTATTCAGTAAGAGGACCATTAGTAGCTTATGCAAAGGAAGAAAAATGTAATTGTGTATGTCCTGGCAAGTTTTTTATTTACCCGAAAAGTTCTTAGTTATATAGAATACTACTGCCAAGCTATTGTCTCATTTAAGAAATTTCTTAGATGCTGAAATTGCCATTGCTTATATACTTTAACTTTATTTTTACTTTTTAAAAGGTTGATTGTATATCCTCCACCACCTACAAAGGGGGGACTAGGAGTAACTAATGAAGATCTGGAGTGTTTAGAAGAAGGAGAGTTTCTTAATGACGTGATCATTGATTTTTACCTTAAGTATGTATAGTGATACTATCTAATTTCTCTTATATTTTTACTATGAACCTTTGAAAATGTCTGAGTTATTTTACCTTAAGCTTATAGTCATACTTAATACTCACCTACTTTTGATACTAGTCAGATTTAGTGTTGCATTTTACACAAAAATTTGTTCTATACTTTGGTCTTTGGTATTCAATATACAAGCTTTACGTTTTATGCCTTGTGGTTAAACTTTTCTGCTGGGTGATTAAGGAGAGTTTTTTTAATAGCTGATATTGCTTTCAAAATGATTTTACAACTACTTGTTTAAAAAAAAAGTGAATAGTTTGATAATCATAACACTGACAAGAGCTAAGCAGAAAGAACTTCAGACATCCACAAAATCTTCCTTAAATATTTAGTAGAGTACTAAGTATTATACGTATGTGAACAAAGTGCACAAACTGAGGAAAGTGTTACCCAAGGTGATTAGGGGTACTAGAACACAATGACCACACAAATAACGAACAGATCTTTTCCTAATAGATTAAAGAACCTCAGCAAACTAACACACCTGCTTAGGCAGGTGCAGGGACTGGGGTTCAATCCCAGGCATGCTGTTCTTGCCCCATACCCAAGGCACACTGAGACAGTGACTGATACTGGGCACGGTGGTGAGCACCTGTAATTGTAATCTCAGTGCTTGGGAGGCTGAAAGCAGGAGGATTGCTAAGAGTCTGAGCTATGTAGTGAGACTCTGTACCAAATGCATTAAAAAAAAAAAAAAAAAAAAAAAAAAAAAGAAAAGAACCTTGTAAATTGGCTTCCATTATCATTTATATTTGTAGAAACTATAGATTTTAATCTCTCTTCACAGTTTCAGTCTTAGATCTGTTTGTGTGATTATTTGATTTTTTACTTCTGCCTTCACTCATTTGAAATGTGAATTCAATTTGTTAGCACTCTTGTTTTAGTCTTGTTTTTGGTACATACTAGAAATATGATAAATATTTGTTTAATGAATAAGGCAATTTCTACTTGAAATAATGTTGATGGGAAATAAGTAAGCAACAAACTGCAAGCTGAAATTGGAGATAATGCACAATTGCTTTGAATCTAATTGTATATAATATCATCTTCCCAAACATGTAATATAAAGCTAGGTAAAACTTAAAAATAACTTGCTATTGTGGGATTGCTACTTTATAGGTATCTTATACTGGAGAAAGCATCAGATGAACTTGTTGAGCGAAGTCACATCTTCAGTAGCTTTTTCTATAAATGCTTGACAAGAAAGGAAAATAATTTAACAGAAGATAATCCAGATCTTTCGTAAGTTAATTCTCTGATGTATTTAAGTTTTAAGAGAAAATAACAGAAAAGACAAACTATACTATTTTGCTATCTTAGCAGAATGTGTTCTTTCTGGTATTGCCTAGAGCATAGTATTACTACATGTGTAGGTCCTCGTCTCTGCTGTGAGAGCCTGTGCTATCCTTTTACTATTCTGCCTCCTGCAACAGGGAGGCTGGCTCTTACAGCCTGAATTTCTAGTTGCATGTCTTCATAGTTCTAAAAGCCAGAGCAATAGGGCAAAGAATAAAAAAGCCACGATATTTTTTTCCTGTTCTTTTTTATTTAAGTCATGATTTTTTCCAGAGCGTGTGTTTCCTCTATGAGTCCATTTCTCACTGGATAGACCTGCTAGACTTCAGATTTTCATCTGTAGATACCTTTCCTGTCCACGTTAGATGTATAGTATTTTCCTACTTTCTTAATCTTGGTTTCTCCATTGCCATTTTGTTTTGTACTTTTTCTTCCATCACTGTAGTCCATACACATTATGTTCTATCTGTTGTAAAGATATAGAGTGTGTTCTGTTTCCCTGTTTAGGTCCTTGCTGAGTACTACTATTGAATTAACATTGTGTGAAATACTATACTGGTTTGTACAGTTTAGCTGAATTCCTGCCCAATTATATTTTGAGTAAGATTTAAGGTGGTGAAGAAGTGTTTAGGGATAGGTGAAAGGAGGAAGTGACTTCTTAGACAGTAGTAACTCAGATAGTTGCTGTAGCATAGTGATTTTCAACCCTTTACCATGTCTACAGTTTGCTTTATAATCCTTTGAGTAGACTCCTAAACAACTTATATTTTTCAAAAAGGCTAAAATAAACCACTTTCTGTAGTTTACAAGAAACCAATGTATATACCTATGTACATTGTTTCATTTTTTTCCTTTATAACAGTGCTCTTAGATACATAGGTCATAGAAATTATATCAATTACGTCTTTTTTTTTTTAGTTGGGGAAGCAACTAATAAGGTTTAAATGATTTGGTGATAGGCAAATAACTAGTGAATGATAATACTTCAGTCCTCCTTGTTTAATCTCTTAATATTTACAGTGTATTAGAGTTGCCTTACCAATGGCTATGAGGGTTTATTTCATCCTAGTAAATAATAATAATAATAAATGATGATTACTTACATAAGTTGGTATTATTTATATAATAGATGATTATTTATATAAGTTGGTTAAGTTCGTTACATTGTTGGAGATAGTAGGAATAGGGAGAATATTAATAGAGGAAAACAGGAGGCTTTATTAGTTATAGTGGGCAGCAAGTAGAACTGTCCCAGACAAATTTAGATATATAATCAGCTTTATTTTGAATGTCTGTATTGGCCTAGAACTTGTGCTGATGGACAAGCCCTAACAGGATCAATTAAAGAGAAAGTCGTGGCCATCCCTGCCACTCAGTGAGCTTATGGGGCTCCTAACAGTATCCCTGCTCAGTTCAAAGCAGTTACAGATAGGACCACTTTGACCTTTTTCAGTGCTTCAAGTACTTGTATATGGGGAGAGGGGGAGAATGTAGTCATTTCCCTGGAGGACAAAAAAGTTAAAACCTGTAACAACCAAATTCAGTCCAATACCACCATAACAAAAGAACTCCAGTTAAAGACATCCACGCTCTTGGCAAGTGATGCACCATAAGACAGCAATGAACCTCAAGACCCAATTATTCCACTTAGCTATCATGCCCCTTCTTCTCTAAAAAGCTTTGTGTGTATAAGCCTTCTATCACCCTCTAAAATAAGGCTAAAGGTCTTCTTCAAGCCAGAGAAAATAGTCTTGTTAGTATTGCAGCTCTAAGCATATCATTTTAAACAATGTAAGTGTTCTCAAAAGAGCTGCAAGTGCTATATGATCTAGGAGAATGCATTATATACTGAAAACGTGTACCAAGATAATAAAGAATGGGGAAAAGATACTCTTTAGATAATCACATTTCTGCCTGGAACCCTTTTCCATACCCTCAAACTCTTATAAAATCTCCAATCTGACTAACTCACTTCCACCTGCCTGGCTGTAAACCCTGGTGTACATAGTGTAAACTTTCGTCTTATCTGAGGGGTGCAGATGGAACCTTTTTCCATACCCTCAAACTCTTATAAAATCTCCAATCTGACTAACTCACTTCCACCTGCCTGGCTGTAAACCCTGGTGTACATAGTGTAAACTTTCGTCTTATCTGAGGGGTGCAGAATACAGACAGACAGACAGACACATGCTCACACAGACCTAAAGGCAATTAAAAATATTCCTAATAATATAAGAGGGGAAGATTTTTTAAATAAATTTGATATTTAACATAGTTAGTGCCTATAATGAGATGCCACATAGAACTTGTAATGAGAAACAGATAATAAATGAGCAAATTAATATCAGAGTGATATAGGGGAAAGAAATTCCCAAGCTGAAAGATACCTAGGATGAGTTCATGTTTTTAAAATTAAAGAATGACTTGTAGGAACAATGGAAGTTAGCAGAATACATTTTGTGAGGGAAAGAAAGCTTTTATCTGAGAGAGAAAGAGAGAGAGAGAGAGAGAGAGCGACAGAGACAGACAGAGACAGACAGACAGACAGACAGACAGACACCTGACTGAGTTGCCTAGAATTTTGCCTTTATAAAGCAAAACCACAAGGTGAGATGGGTCTAAGGTAGGGAAAAAAATTTGTAGTTGCAGGGTGGGGATGAGGTGAGACAAAACTATGGTCAGACAATAAGTATAATTGCTCAGGCAAACCTTATTAAATCAAAATCAACTGGGGAAGCAAGTCACATAACAAGAGAATATGAATACAGAACAGGGGCTTTTCTTGAAGGGGAGTTAGGTTAGTGGCTCTTCCTAGCTTTTTCAGTATATGTGTTGCCAAAGTGAGTATTCTTCTTAGCTTTTTCAAGATGATTAATACCTATTTAAAATATCAATCGCTGATATCCATCCCTAGTGAGGTATGTATGTGCACTTATTTAATGATTTATGTAACATCTGGCCTTCAGTGGAACTGCCCCTCTCCCCCACAGTTGCAAGGTTTTGGCTTCCATACTGGCTCCTTTGAGGGTCTAGCCATATCTGACTAGTATTTCTAACTCAGCTGCCTACAACAATAGTTACAGTGATAGTATAGTGAAACAAGAAATTGGCAGGATTTTTTGTTTCTCATTATAAGGTCTCTATGGTATCTTTCTTGTTTCTGCTTTATTCTTTGTGCCTCATTGTTTAGAACATATTAGGTACTAAAATACAAGTTTGTAGTTGACCTTTGTCAGAATTTGTTTGCTGGTATATTAGCAAAGAAAATATCTATTAATGAATATTGAGACCTGTCAAGATAATGTATGTTTGTACATATGTTCATATGGCCAGCTTAGCCTGCCCTGGGGTAGGGCTGGTGCAACATGTGGTGCAAGGGATTGAACCACAGTCTCTGTGGTTGCCTAAGCTTTCCTAAGCAGGTGCTTTATACTGCTGAACCATCTCACCGGCCCTCATTTTGGTTTTTTGAGACGATCTGACTGTGTAGTTCAGACGGGCCCTGAACTCACTATATAGGCCAGCAGCAGTTCTCCCAAGTCCTGGAATTACAGGTGTGTACCACCAGGCCTGATGAGAACTGTTAAGATTTATTTAATTGAGAGTTTTATATTGAGTTAAGAACTGTGAAAAAGATACATTGTGGCACCACTATTCTCTATCTTACCTTCCCTGTGCCATTCTAGCATGTTACCAAATAAGATTATTACTAGATAGGATGTGAGAGGATTTCTGAAGCTTAGATATGAAATCTAACTCACATAAACATACAGTGTGATCACAGGTTCACTGACTACTGTTGTGGAAAAAGCATTTTCAGGATGTATCAGTAAGAAACACAGGAAGGTTTATTAGGGAGACTTAAATGTTTCTTCAGGAGTGGAGTGTAGGCACTCCAGGGAGTATTTATGTTTCTTTTTACTGGTATGGAAACTCTGGATAACCCACCTGCCAGAAGTGTAATGGCCCATACTATAGGTATGATTTCAGTTGTTCTGTGTTGCTTTTAGAAAGATAATTTAAATGTTCTTTATTGTCCCAACCTGTTCATTTATTTTAGGAGGTTCTTCCTGCTCTTCAATTTCTCAATTAAGCCAGTTTATGGGCTTTCAATATTATTTAGAATTTTTGAGTATAATATTTCTGGAAGGGAAGGAACCTAAATTTCACCAAGGAAATGATATGTACCTCCGTGAGTAACTTCATCTAAGACCCAGAAGTTGCAATGTTCTTAAAAGTACAGCGTTCAGTTATGATTTCCTTGTCTCTTTTCTGTCTTTTGTTTTTTTCTATTCTACCTCAAGATTGCATAATTAGGAAGTCTACTGAACACTGCTATAATAGAAACAAAGGAATGTGTCTGTCATAAGAAAGACAACATTTTCTTTCTAAATCTTTTTTAAATATCTAAACTTAGTTTGATATAATACCTCTAATGTAGGTAAAACAAAAAACTATTGTGTTAAGGTTTAGCATCTACTTCATCTCAGATACTATATATGGTCAGTGAAACTATGCAGAATGAATAGATATAGATAAGTTTGTACTCAGTTGCCGAGTATTTTGGAGTGTGCAGAGTATTTAATAAATTTGTCTTTATTCTCTCTGTTGTATTGTTTTTAGTGATCAAATTTAAGAATAGTTAAAAGATAATGGAAGAATATTTCTAATGTGTTAAATTACGTATTTTGAAGATAGTTAACTAACTATAATATTTTCAGTGTATAAAAAGTTCTTTTGAAGTTTGTATATTAAATTTTAAACTTTTTGTAAATCATCTACCTTTCATATTGCTAGAATGGCACAAAGAAGACATAAAAGAGTAAGAACATGGACTCGTCACATAAACATTTTTAATAAAGATTACATCTTTGTACCTGTAAATGAGTCGTGAGTATATTTGATTGTTTAAAAATAAATGGAGAGAGTTCAGAAACATATTTCTTAAGGTTTTATGCTAACAATCAGTAACAAGTATGGTTATGTAAATCCAAGGCAATATTTTTAAGTTTTTATGAAAATTATTTAGTTATTTATCTTGGAATTTAGTTTGGAAATGTTTATATTGTGAGTAGAGTGAGACAAAAATGAAAGTGGGTAGGAAGCTGTCATGACTGCAACGATGAGGGTTGAGGAGATAAGCTCTGTGCCTGCCTGGCAGGTGCAAGGTCGTGAGTTCAAATTCCAGTCCTGCAAAATGAAATGAAATGAAATAAAATAAAAATGCAGAAGATTTAGGATGGATCTTCAAGTAGTTAATAGAACAAACTTTATACAAAGATGGTATTGCCTGGGGGTGGTGGCACATGCCTGTAATCTCAGCTTTCTGAAGGGTGAGGCAAGGGAATCTCTGCAAGCTGGAGGCCAGCCTCTGCTACAGAGTGAGTTTTTAAGTCCTGCCTGAACTGTGTAGTGAAACCTTGTGTCAAAAAGATAAAAGCAAAATCAAGAAAAATAAAGATGATACTATATATGTTTATTATAGCAAGTTCTCAAACCATTGATTGTATAAAAATAAAGTGTAGTGGCTGGATATCTAGCTTGACAGTCTTAAGTTCCTGCCTAGCAAGCACAAGGACCTAGGTTCAACCCCCAGTGGTGCATGCCATGCTGGCCCCAGAATGCTAGGCATGCTGTGTCAGCCACCAAAACTGAGCGTGGTGATGCATGCCTGTATTGCCAGCACTGGGGAGGCTGAGACAGGAGGATCACTGGGAGTCCAAGCTATGTAGTGAGAACCTGTACCAAATACATAAAAGATTAAAAAATAAAAATAAAGTTTGAATTGCTCATATTTTACTTTAAGCCATTTGGGTTCTAACTCATGACCTTGCATTTGCCAGGCAGACACTTGTGCCACAGAGTTATCTCCCTGGCCCCAAGCTTTGGTAACTTTGGATATTTAGTTTTGTTTTATTTTTTAGAGAAGAAAATTAAAATAACACTAAAACAGTTTTAAAACAGGCTAGTAGGAGAATAACAATAATTAATATATTGAACAACTATTATGAACAGTATACAAAGCACAAGATATAGGCATGAAATATTGTCCAAACAATATTAGTATAGTTTTTTTAATAAACTAAAAGATACTAGCTGTATAACTCTCTTAACTATCTTGTGTGATATATATATATCACTCACTCACACACACACACACACACACACACACACACACACACATTTCCCCCCATTCCTTCCTTTCCTTATTCTCCCATCACAGTTTTTCTTTTCTTTTGGACAGTTTCTTTCCTATGCCCAATATCTGTTGTGCGATTTGGTTCTTTGTATAAGTGGGTCAGATTTATTTCACTGGTGAGTAGGGTCTTAAGTTGTATCCATTTACCTATAAAAGTGTCCCGTTTATCCTTCTTTATGTCTGAGTAGTATTCCCTTATATAAAAAACATTTTTTTTTTTTATCCATTCCTTGGTTAATCGGCATTTGGGTTGTTTCCAAGACTTGGATGTTACAAAGTATGCTACTATAATTATGGATGCATATGTATTGCTGTGGTATAATATTTTTAATTCTTATGGGAAAATACCCCAAAGTGGAATAGCTGGGTCAAATGAGACCTCTAAACTCTAGATATAATAACCCAATTTAGTAGTACAGAGGGATACAAAGTCAACACTAAAAAATCAATAGGATTCCTATACACAAGCAACAAACAAACTCACAGGAAATTAGGGAAACAACACCTTTTACAATAGCATCCCACCGCCAACCCCTAAAATAGTTAGGTATCTAACAGAAGTAAAAGATGTATACGTTAAAAACTATAGTACTTTGAAAAAGGAGATCAAAGAAGTTATCCAAAAATGGAAGGCCAGCCAAATAGCTCAGTTTTAAAGCACCTGCTTGAGCAGATGCAGTGGCTGGGGTTTGATCTCTAGCATGCTGGCCCCACCCTGGCCCTGGAGAGAGCTGAGAGTGGGCATTAAAGCACCTGTAATCCCATCTCTTGGGAGGCTGAACACAGATGAATCTCTACAAGTCCAGTCTATGTAGTGAGACCCTGTACAACCTGTACTAAAATACAAAAACAAAACAAACAAGCAAACAAACAAACAAACAAAAAAAACACAAAAAAACTCTTGCTTATGGATAGAAGAACCAACGTGGTAAAAATAGCTCTACTCCCAAAACTGTTATGCAGATTTAATACAATCCCAATCAAAATACCATTAGTATACCCCACAGAACTAGAAAAAACATTCTGTTCATCTGGAACTAGAAGAGACCTAAAATATCAAAAGCAATCCTGGGCAACAAAGGAAGGGCAGGAGGCATCACAGTCCCTTACTTGAAATTATACTACAAAACCACTGTGATAAAGTCAACATGGTACTGGCAAAGAGGATCAGTGGAACAGGTTAGAAGATGCAAATACAACTACAAACACATTCTGGAAAAAAGATGGTGTTTTTAATAAATAGTGTTGGAAAAACTGGCTTTCCACATGCCTAAGACTAAAACTAGATCATTTCTATCAATGGATCAAAGATCTAACTATTAAAACAAATACTAAATTTACTGGAAGAGGAAGTTAGGTTGAAATCTTGAAGATCCAATTAAGTGTAGTGAGAAAGTTCATGAACAAAATCCAGGCTGCATGGGAAATACTACAAAGAATCAACATATGGGACATCATCTTATTAAAAAGGTTTTGGACAATAAAAGCTACTTAGTTTTAGAACACATGCTCTACATTATGTCAGATACTGAAATAGATGTCTTCAAAATAAGTCTGTCATACTCTCTTAGTTGTAGTTCTAGAACATATTCTATAATATTTAGATTTTTTCATGTTATTAAAACTTTTTTTTTCCCCAACAGGTCTCACTGGTATCTTGCAGTAATTTGTTTTCCATGGTTAGAAGAAGCTGTGTATGAAGATTTCCCACAAACTGTACCTGATCAATCTCAACAAGACATTAAAACAATAGGTGATATTGTTAAAGCAGATGACATTTTTAATAACAAGGACAATAGTAAAATAGTTACGGGCAACAATATGGAGTTAAAAGTAATTTAGTTGGGGGCTGGGGAGATAACTCCATGGCACAAGTACCTGCCTGGCAAGTGCAAGGTCGTGAGTTTGAATCCTGGTCCTGGAAAAGAAAAAAAAAAAAGTAATTTAATTGTATATTATAAAACTTAGTAGAAGGAATAATAATTTCAAATAAAGTTGAAATTTTCATGAAACCTACTATTAGGAATAGAGGAAATATTATTCTTAAATTATGTTATTGACATCATTTTATTATAGAGTTTTAAAAGAATATCTTTCCTAATATGATTAAGAGTTTGTGCCATACATCTTTAGGCCTTGCTTGACATACCATTTTTTTTAATATGATTTAATTTATTTCTCCTAAGCTAGTAATACAGAGATCATAGAGGATTTTGTATACTTTAATGATTTTTCTTATGTTGTAATTCTAAATAATAAACAAGCAACTACACCTACGTAGTGAAAAAAATATAAAAATTAAGTGTTTTATAACTATTGTCTGAGTAGCAAGCACAATTGCTAATAGCCATTTCTACTAACGTTTCCCAAAACCTAGGAGGGAAGAAAAGCTGATAAAACAACTGATTATTTTCAATTTTATTTAATTCTTTTCAGCTTCAGGAATATACTTATGTAAATTAATATGGTCATGGAAGAACCATTATTAGGCAAATTAACTATCTTCTGTGTTAAAAAATAGACATTTTTTAAAAAAATAGACATTTGAAAATTGTCTTCTTATAAAATTGGCCCTGCTTACTCTTATTTCAGGTTTTGGCCCAGAAGTTATGTGTTGTTTCATAATAGCATCAGTTTTAGTTATAGATTGAATTCAGTTTATAACATTAATCATGTAAAAAATTAAATGGGCCCACTGTATTGCTGTGCATATAAGTTATAGTTTAATGTTATATAAATTATCTGTGTTAAACATATAATAAGACTTCTTAATTGCTTCATTATTTCTAATTCCTATTAGACCATGAGCTACATAATACTTCAACACTGTCTTCAAATGCAGAGGATTCTCAAGTAAGTGTTCTGTATAAATTTAAAAGAAGAACTCATAATGTTAACTATAAAATAGAGCACAGTTAAGCAGACTGGGGTGAATAAGTCTAATTAAGTTGAATTCATTGTTTTCTCAAATTTGTGAACAAAAGTATCACCAACAGGTAGTACAGTTTCCTATCTCTTTTCCTTAGCACAGATTAATACTCTACTTCATGTGCTTCCGAGGGGAAAAAATGTGTCTAATGACATTAATTCTTAGAGAATGTATAAGGTGACATGTCAAATTATAATTTTTGTCATTATTTGAGGTGTTGATAGGGGTAGTAGATAAAGGTCAAGTTCTGTATTGTTTATTTTGGCCAGGTTAAGGCTCTATAACTATTTGAGATCAATGTAAAAGTATACAAACTACTATTATACCAGTTTAAGGAAATAAATGGATGAATTCTTTAAAAATGAAGTTAGTTCAGGTGATGAAGATAACTCTTACCTGAAATTTTAATTTTAAAGTTGTGTGAAAGATTTTTAAGGAATAACTAAATATCAATATATTTTAGTTTTAATTGGAAGTCACAAAAATTTATGTTGATTTCAGAATACCGAGATGAGTACATCAGTTCCAAAGAAAATGTGTAAAAGGTAAGTATGTGCTATATAATAATAGTTTTTTTTTAATGTGTTTCACTATACTTAGTACAAGTAATCACATCTTTATTTCTTTCTTTGCTTTTCATAGGCCATGTATTCTCATTCTAGACTCCCTGAAAGCTGCTTCTGTACAAATCACAGTTCAGAATTTACGAGAGTGAGTGATAACAATTTTAATGTCATTCTGTTATCTAAAGTCTCAGTAATTTTGAAACTATCTTAATACTGAAAATAGTATATCAAGAATTGTACTTTAATATGTACCTAAATGAAACCTTCAGATATAATCAAGAATAAATTCAGAAATTGTATTCATAATTGGACAAAGCACGTAATTATACAAAAGAGCATTACATGTTAGTGATTATCAAAACTCCAGTGATAGTGGTTATCACTGGAGGGGCTAGAGAAGATAGCTTGGCAATCTAAGCACCTGCTTGGCAAAGCGCAAAGACCCAGGTATGATTCCTGGGGTGTCACATGCCAAACTGGGTGTGGTGGCACAAGCTGGGAAGGCTGAGCTGTGTAGTGAGACCCTGTACCAAATAAAATAAATGAAAGAGTAAAAAAAGTTAAAAAACCTATTACTGGAAGATTGCATTATTTTCATCAAAATGGTATTTGTGCAGGTTCATGTGAATGTATTTTGTAGTTAATCAATCTTTGGAAATTTACTTTGAGGCAACAGACCTATTGGTGTTTCTCTGCCCTTGTGAAAGTATTGCAAACTGATAGATTTCTATTCAAGTCACTTCTTATTTCAGATATTTAGAAGTAGAATGGGAAGTTAAGCGAAAAACCCATCGTGAGTTCAGCAAAACAAACATGGTGGACCTGTGCCCTAAAGTTCCTAAACAGGATAATAGCAGTGATTGTGGAGTATATTTACTACAGTACGTGGAAAGCTTCTTTGAGGTATGTGAACATAAGTTTTTCATTCACAATTATCAGCATGCAGTGACAAACTTCTGGTCAATTTGATTATCAGAGAATTGGAAGGAATGAAGGAGAATAGGGTGGTAGGTACAATATTTAAAGAGAATTTCCCCCAACTAAAAGACTCACTTATTTAAAAAGCTTATTAGTGAGAAATATGACTGTTATTTTCTGGCTCATAAAAATTTCATAGGAGTTATGACACTATCCAGGGAAAAACCTATATGCAAAGAATCACTCCTTTCTCTTTGAACTATCATTTCCTTAATTCACACATTATAGTGTTATTAATAAAGATAGGTACCAGCACCCAGGAGGCTAAGGCAGGAGAATCAGTGTGAATTTGAGACCAGCCTGGGCTACAAAAGTGAGCTCAAGGCCAGCCTGAACTGCATAGCGAGACCCTGCCTCACCAAAAAAAAAATGACAACAATAAAAAAGATAGGTAAAGGACTTAAGGAGTTCGTGGCTAAGAACCTGCTTAGAGACTACTTTTAAAAGTACTTTTAAAGCATGAGGGTGAAGGAATGCCACTACAACTTACAACTTTTTGGTGTCTTTAATATCAAGAAGGAATGATATGATGTAAAAGATGGTATGCATTGATAGAAACCATTAAACATCTGTTCCGTTACCCACTTTTTTATTCCACACTGGGAAAAAAAAATAGAAAAAGAAAATCACCAAGATGCGCCGCGCCACCACACCCAGTATCAGTTGCTGTCGCAGTGTGCCCCAGGGGTGGGGCTGCATGGCAGGCCCAGGATTGAAGCCTTGGCCCCTGAACCTGCTTGCAGCCATTTTAATCTGCTGAGCTATTTGGCCAGCTCCATGTAGTAGTTCTTGAAGCAATTAGATTGTTATTTCTTACACTTTGATAGAATATTTTATTTTAACTTTTTTGTCTTCTTGAGGCAAGGTGTCACTGTGTTACTCAGGCTGACCTTGAACTCTAGGTGATGCTTTTGTTAAGCCAACCTGAGTGATTAGGCTTATAGGTATATGACATGGTTTATTTTTACACTTAAAGAATCGTTTGTGGTGGTGCATAAATGTAATTGCAGCACTTGGGAGGCTGAGGCAGGAGGATCACCATAAATTTGAGACCATTTTGGGCTATAGAGTGAGTTCCTTTTCTGTTTTTTTTTTCCCTGAAATCCTTTATCATCGGGGCTTTCTTTTTGTTTTACTAGTTCAAAATAATGTTAACATATTGGGAGAAGTTGTGTTTAAGTCAGCCTGACTTCTGAGTTCTGCTGAGTCATTCTTTTTTTTTTTTTTTTTTTTTTTTTACTACTTCTGTTTATGGTAACTCTTAAACATGCACTGTAGCAGAACAAATACTATGCTGTAGAGTGGTGGTGAACCTCTGACCCATGTGCTGTAGTGTGCATGGGGAATCCTTTCTGTCTGCACATTAACCAAGTCCCTCTACCTTTAGCCCAGCAGCTAGTCATCAGGTAACAGTGCTTGCTCATAAGAGCATTGTTGGCACTTAGTGACAGATACATGAGTTTTGGATTGCATTTTGGGCATTTGTCTCTAAAAAGGTTTACTGTTCCTGGTGTATAATTTTGATGTTTAGAAGTTAGCAATTTATGGAAATGTTCTAATATTGATAGTGATGATGAATATATAACTTGGAATAAACTAAAATCCAGTTGAATACTTTAGGGAATTTTTTTTTCATTTTTCAAAGTTACTGTATTACTGAATGCAACATTTATCTTGAGTTGTATGGAGTAGTTTGCTTAATGATTGTGAACTACTGCAAAATATACAGTTAGTGCATTCTAAAGGATCTGTGGAGGTTGCTGTAAAACAAAAAAGTTTGAAATAAACAATTATAAAATACAAAAAGTTTTAAAAAGTTTGTTTTTCTTGAAATTTCTAGTGTAATACTTTACTTATTTTGAGAAGACAATGTTTCAAACATCAGGCTCTTCAGAAAAGCAACCCACAGTATCAACTTTAGAAAACAAACATACCCATTTTTCTATAGGATGCATTTGATATGTCAACTCTCATTCACCAAAGTACATTGTTTCATTTGTGTTCAACAGCTCCAAAAAATATTCAGTGTTGGGATAACACACATAGCCCTAACTGAAACCTGCTCTGAAGCAGTTATGAGATTGTCTTTACTGTTAAGGAAACAACTACTGAATTCATATATAAGTGTAGGGAACTCTACATCCTATATAAGAAGAGATCAGTGCAGAGGTAGTTGATAAAATTACTATTAACGTGTTATTGTTGGTATATAGATCTATAAAAGCTGAAAGAAAAAATTACAAGGTAAACTTAAAACAAAAGAAGCATCAAAGTAAGTGAAACTGGGGAAAAAAGCGGGATGCTGGGGAGATATCTCAGGCACTTGCCTGGCAAACGCAAGGGCCTGAGTTCAATCCCCAGTTCTGGAAAAAAAAAGTAAGTGAAAGGGGGACTAGGTACATGGCAATTATGAACATGGGAAGGACAGAGATAACAGTGGCTATGTGTTGAAGATACTAGGGGAGAGGATCTGCTAAAATTTTGATCTTGAGACAAGACTTCTAAACACCATTATGTGCTTAAGAGCCATCCTTGCCATTGGAACTGTCTGTGTCATACTCTCTTTCCTCACTCTCGTTTTCATGTTGTTAGATCAATTTCAGTTGGTTGACCCCTCAGTCTTTATTATCATCTTCATCATTCAGTAGGTCTTTTGTCTCTTTAGAGTCACTTGCATTACCCTCAGGTCCCAACTTCATATTAAACATATCTTTCTTCAGAGCAGTGCTGGACTGCTCCTCTTTTGCCTTATTCTTAATCTCTGATTGTTTTATTTCTTCTTTTTCAATTTTCTCCACGCTTTCCCATAAAGAATCCCCTTGTTTTATCTATATTTGTTCATTCTTAGTGTCCAGAAGGCCATACATTTTCAACTTTCAAAACATGTAAGATGATACACACTGTCAATCCTTAGAATTGAAGCCAGTTATGCTCCTTCTGGAGCCGTTTCCTGAAATACACAATTTGGAAAGCACTACATCCAGAGCAGAAACGTGCTGGGCCACTGTGCATCATATAGTAATAATCATGCTAAAAGTCACAGTCCAACTTAAGAGAAGATCTGAGTAGAGGGAATAGAAAAGGGTGGCCAACCATGCATCTGTTGATCAATTGTGTCAAATTGAGAATTTAAAAGCTTAACTAAATCAGTTAAAAAAAAAAGTAAATCAGTTGAGAAATTCCATACTCAGGAGAGTGGAGGTCACACCACAGAATGATTTCATCCCTTAATGGGTATAAAAGGGAATTGAGGGAGGATGGAGTGAGTTCCATTTCCTCAGAGGAACTCTGATCTTCAGTCAGCTTGGACATCATCTCCTGGCTTCTAGTACAGACTCTTTGGCCACTGCCTTGGATCCTTCAGCCTTCTCCTGTAGATGTAGACCCATTGGCCACCTGATATGGACTGTAATCCTAGCTCTTGGGAGGCTGCAAACAGGTGGATTACTAGAAGTCTGATTGGGAAGTGAGAACCTGAACATCCTATAGACCCTTCCCCAGAGCTGTAGCATGTCACAAAAAGGTTTCCTCATGTCTTGGGTCATTGTTGAGCTTGAAGAGTCTTGGCCAAAATACGCTGTGTCCTCTTTGTTCAATTACCATTCTAGCTTTGATTTCCAAACCTCAGTTGTGGAACATCTCTGTCCATTGATCTCGGTGGATCACCTCCAATTGGTGCAGGAAGAAAAACTGATCTTTTAACTTGAAAAACACTTGGACGAGTTCATGTTCTCTAAAACCAAAGAATGAATTTTGGGAACGAGACAGAGGTTTAGAATAGAAAATTTATTGGGAAAGAAAGCTTCTGTCCAAGAGGGGGACCCTAGTGGGTTGCCGGCAAAATTGTCTTTCTTTAGGGGTCTTATAGGGCAAAACAATGTCCTTTAGGGAAATTTTATACTATGCAAATTAAATCTCAATGAAGCTCTTTTTAAAAAGTTAACACTCTTTCATTTCTTGCATAAATGAAGTTAAAACAAAACAAATTTGAAATTGTACTATTGAATGCATTTTTCTTTTTCCTTTTTTCTTTAGGATCCTATTGTTAACTTTGAACTTCCAATTCACTTGGAAAAATGGTTTCCTCGTCATGTAATAAAGACCAAACGGGAAGATATTCGAGAGCTTATTTTGAAACTTCATTTACAGCAACAGAAGGGCAGCAGTAGCTAGTTAATCTGTACAAATATGACACATATGTTCTCTAAGATTACTGGAAAGCCGCTTACAGGCATTTGTATTAGCTCACTGAGAAGAAAATAACTTCCAGTAGTTTTATAAGTCATTGAACATTATTAAAAACATATACAGTATGTTATTAGAATTATTGGACTCTCAGATGGAATACTGATGGGGATGATAAGAGATAGAAATTGCAATTTCATAAATATTTGATATTTTTCTGAGTAAATACGCTTGGATTATGCAATAGCATATGTAACGTTGGAATGCTTTTGTAGATAATACAACTATGTGATCTTCACTTCCACATGCCTGGGTGTTGATGGGAGTTAAGTCCTCCCTGGTGCCAGCCCCAGTGCTTGTTAAATCTGTTGACAAGTCATGTCAATATTGTAGTTCTGTTCTTTGCAGCTCAAGCATGCAGTATGAATACTGTGTATTTTTAAAAATAAATTTAGTATCAAGGCTTCAGAAAATGCCATTTACGGCATCCCTTCTGTATAGTGTAAAAAAAGGTGTTCATAGTCTTAGGAAGATGATAATTCACTTTCAAAGTGCAGCTTATTCTCTACTGCTAAGTGAAATTCTTTTGCTTTAACTTCTTTTTTCATTTATGTTATAGGGGTCTGAGAATTGAATTTGTTCAGGATAAAATTTGGAACAAAAATTATGTCTAACTAAGTTTTTAGAAATTATGTATGTAGTTAAATTTATTTTATTTGAGATATTGCTGTATAAATATTCACTACTCCTGCATTATCCCAGATCATATATACACAATTTCTGTAAGTATAGATGTCCTCGTAATTTTAACAAAAGAATACTTCCAAAGTTCTATTTATTGTTAGAACCAAATATATAATTTTATAACTGTTTACCCAGTATTCATCTGCAAAGCCAGATTGTTCTCATTTCTTTTATATTTTAAAATTATAGTTTTTAGAGCCCTATGATATCCCTTATTGTTTAAATCTATGGCACTTAATATTTTTTAACTATTCTGGTAGCAGTTCTATTGAATTATGTGATTATGGTGTTATTATATATGATTAAAAACTTTAGAACCTTCTGATATCAGGAATATTTTGAGGGAGATGTGATCATACTGTATTTTCTCAGCTAAGAATGTTTTTTAAGAATATTACTTTAGTGTTTTAAACATCTCTTAGATTTGCATTGTAACTGTATGTAAAGCACTGATGCAAAAGCATTTTAAGATAAAACTAAATGTCTGAACACCTGATTTTAGAATCTGAATTGAGGTTGTCACTCAAGCCTCAATGTCCTTAGCTTTTGTTAATCTTATCACCATCATTATATTATTACAGATATTTCTCTTTTGGGAATTTCATATAAAGGTGGTTATAACTGCATCTTTCATTCCCAGTTTATGTATGTATTGGGATGGGGAGACTTTTGTAGGTAACTATTAAGTTTTTTGTACACGTTTCTTTGGGGAAGCAAGTATGTAAAACATCTTGTGATTTCTGTTCTGTTTGTATGTTTTTCAAAGATACCACTGTCCTTTATTATGTTTTGGAAATGTTTAAAATTCATTTTCCTAAATTCATGTGGAAATAATGCTTTGAGAATGTCAACATTTTATATTAAAACATATTTCCAGTTCATTACATTGAGGTGTGATTTATTTTCCCTAAGAAACATGAACCATTCTTATACATTTATAATTGTATGATGCCCTTATGCATACCATATAACTTGATACTTAAACTAATTTTTCTTCCTTCTTTAACAAGTACATAGTTACCTTATCAGTTTGGGTCAGGGAAATTTCTTTTTTTTTTTTTTTTTTTTTTTTTTTGCGGGACCGGGGTTCAAACTCATGACCTTGCACTTGCCATGCAGGCACTTGTGCCTCGGAGCTATCTCCCCAGCCCCCAAGGTCAGGGAAATTTCTTACTCAGACAAAATTGCTTCAAAAATACAAAAGCTCCAAAATCTGAAATAAGTGGAAAAATTCTAATTTAACCTCATGTCATGGGATACAGTCAAACATGGGATACATGCATACAGTATACTAAAAACATGAGTGAATTTCTTATGTTCAATCTTGGGATTATGCCCAAGATAACTCATTTCATATTTGCAAATATTCTAAAGTCCAGAATTTTGCCTGGGCTTCATGGCAAATGCCTGTAATCCCAACACTCAGGAAGCTGAGGTGGGGGATTGCTGTGAGTTTGAGGCAAGCCTGTATTACAAAGTGAGCTCAAGGACAGCCTGAACTGTATAGTTAGATCCTGTCTCAAAAAAAAAGAAAAACAGAAGTGAAACACCTCTGGTTCCAAGAATTTCAGATAAGTTGTGCTCAACTGCATTTACTATTAGCCAACATTTTGTTAGGCATGGCCAATGACCTTTATTTTCTGTGAAAGGTAGGCTTTTATTCCTGAGTCTTTTGTGGGCATATAAACAATTTTAATACTCTCATAAGAATAGTTTCTTTGGGATCATGGGGAAACTTAAGAGAGAGAAGGGCTCGGAAGAAGGTAGAGAATGTTTTAGTGAGAGAAAAAAGGATTGTCAGTGTCCAGAGAAATATTTGTACAGAAGGTACTAATTTTTTGTGTGCTTTAGTAATTTCATTGAAAGATAACTTTTAGTGTCATATATGATGGTAGTTGGTTAGGTTATCTCTGTCCACTCAAAATACTGAAATGTATCAGCCTTTGGTAAAACTGAAGTTATCCACAAAACATGGTTTACAAAAAATTAAAGGTAGAATATATTGTAGTTCTTTGATGTATTTTTCAATGCTTCTTTATTTGTAACATGTCAAAACTGGCTACATCCATTCTGGATGAGCTCAAGCTTCAAGCTGTGCAGCATTAACTTTGTACAACATTAACATGGCTCAGAAGAATTCCAAAATAGTCCTCAGCAATCTCATACTTAATGGAGGTGTCTACTTACTTTTCTTAAGACCCAATATGGAAGTTTGTAAAAATATATTCTAGTCTTTTAGGCAAAAGAGACTAGAAGCAAGGGTAGTTTTCTAGAAACAGTCCATAGTGCTAGAGTGCTTTATCTAGCAAGAACTTAGGATAAAATGAATTTTGAAAGTAAAAGTTGATTTTGAGTTACTATGTAATATAATTAGAACATTTGTTGATGGAACTGGACAGAAAGATTCTACATAACATTTTTTTATCAATACAAATACCTTTTTTTGGAAATATTTCTTTTTCTTTTTTTTTTTAATGGCAGGCTCAACCTGCCCTGGGGGTGGGGCTGGCACAGCATGTAATGCTGGGGATCAAACCTTAGTCCCTGTGGTTACCTAAACTTTCTTATGCAGGCGCTTTAGAGCACTGAACAATCTCATTGCTCCTTGTTTTGGAAATACTAAAGCTGAATGAATATGGCAAACTTAACTAGTTGTGTATTTTGGCTTAATAGAAAATGTCTTAAAATTAAAATGTGATTTTCATATAGCAGTAACATTCTCATCTCTAAATTATCTATTACTTGCATTATAAGTGCCAAGAAACTATTGCATTACCTAGAATATAACCCTTACAATGCCTTTAAAATGTGCAGTGTAAAATACTGGTTTTGATGTAAAGCTCATAATTTATTATTTTATTTTTTATTCTAATAAGAACAATGTATGGGGCCCGGTGGGATGGCTCAGTGGTCTAAAGCGCCTGCTTGGGGAAGCTTGGGCGGCTTCAGGGACCGCAATTCAATCCCTGGCACCACATGCTGCGCCAGCCCTGCCCTTGGGGCAGGCTGAGCCGGCCATGAAAATGAGTGAATAAACAAAGGTTCTGAAACAATAAATAAATAAATAAATAAATAAATAAAATAAAAAAAATAATAAGAACAATGTATAACAATGTGACAGTTTCAAAACATGTTAGTAGTACATTTCAATATTTGATCTAATGCATATTGTTGTCCTTTTATACAGAGCACAGGGTGTACATGTTATAATTTTTTAAATCATTATTGGTACAACAGAATTTCTTATTGAACTAAGAGAAAGTAGCTGTTATCCAATTAAACATTATCCAATGTTCAGTAATCGCAATGGGTTATTGGTAAAACTGGCAGTGTTGGAAGCTATTTTAAGCCTTTTACAGCTCAGCATTCTAATCTAGCTTTATGTTTTATGCCTTGTGATTAAACTTTTCTGCTGCATGATTAAGGGCAAGTTTAAGCAAGACCTGTATAGAAAAACATGTAACTTTTGTATATCTCAAGGTCAGTCAGATCCCCTGAGGATTTACTTTGGAACCATGTACAGTACTTTGTAGAACTGTTGTCAATGTCAGCCATCTGGATGGGCCATGGCCATTGCTTGACCATTTTGCTCTCTGTGACAGCCTTGGAGAATGTTTTCTCTCTAGGTGACTCTCCTTTGGCACACTACGTGTCTTCAATGTATGTAGCCCCATAATCTCCTTGAACAGAAAATTTGGGAAACCACTGAGTTATAGGATGTTGTAACACAGGTTCTTTTACGTCCTAACATTTTCAATATCATCTAAATATAATATAGGAAGGTAAATGTTAGAAATAGTTCACAACTCACTATTTCGGACTTTTGTATTATTTTACATTTATGGCTTTAACTTTACAGATCAATTAAAATCTACACTATTTATTTATTTATTTATTTATTTATTTATCCCCCCCCACTGGTTCTGGGGATTGAATTCAGGACCCTACAACAACATTATATTAATTAGGCAGTTTTCTAAGTTGGAGAACATGTTACTAATCTAGTTGTGATGTTTTTGAGACTTCATCAACTAAAAATCAGTGATAACATAATGGAATCCATGTTTCAGGGTTGTGGAGAAAGGATTCAAAGAAATTTTTTACACAGAATCTCACTATGCAGCTCAGACTTGTAGTGATCCTCCTGTTTTCAGCCTCCTCAGTCCCGGGATTACAGATGTGCACCACCACACTCAGATTCAGTCACAGGCTCAGAGCACATGCGGATGGGGATCAAACTCTGGTCCCTATGCTTGCCTAAGCAGGCACTTAGTCCACTGAGCTATCTTGCTGGCCCCAAAGAAATGTTTTTTCTTTTTTTTTTTTTTTTTTTTTTGCCTTTTTGCCTTTTTGAGACAGGGTTTCACTATGCAGTTCAGGCTGGCCTTGAGCTCAGTTTTGTAGCCCAGGCTGGTCTCGAACTCGCAGGGATCCTCCTGCCTCAGCCTCCCGAGTGCTGGGATTACAGGCGTGAGCCACCATGCCCGGCTAAGAAATGTTTTTTCTGCTGCAATAATACTAGTTATGTAAAGAACACAAAACCCAACTTATCAAAAGTTTGTCTGTTACTAGCTGTTACATAAGTAAATTTTTTATGCCTAAATTTCATAGTCATATATAGATGTTAAATGTTAATATTTAGTTTTGAGTTCAAGAAATCATTACCATAAGTTAAAAAATTTAGAAGACAAAATACTTTGTATCATTTCTAATTCTTTTTACTATATCTAAAAATGAAAAAATATAGTATATGCAGTGACTGCATAAAACTGAAAATTTAAAAAACATAATTACTCTCTAATTTTCAGAAGCCCAGCAAGGATCATCTGCTCTGTGTTACTTTTTCTCTAGGTATAATGATTTTCTCAAGTTCATAATGAGTACATTCATAAGCTAACAGTCTCAAAGTAGCTCATACATGTATCAAACTTTTGGTTCTGTTACAGTTTAAATGAACTAGAAGTTGGGGCTTCATATGGCAAAATATGCAATTAAAAAGCCACTACTTGAGGGCTACTTTAAAAATTCAAGTTATTAAAGAGGCTGTTGTTTTCTAAGCTGCTAATTTAATGACATGGTTACCATGTCAGAGATTAGATAGCTGCTTTCCTTATGGTGTTGCACCTTTTATATAGTAAATGCCTTTGAATATTACCTGAATAGATTGGTGAATCATTTTTTCCCTTTTGCTATTCCAAGTCTAGTTGGCTTATTTTGAAGGTAATATTTTAATACTTCAATTGTGTAAGAAAAGGATATACTTTTCTTTATTCAGAAAATAGCAACTGAATTTAACAATTACCAATAAAGGAAACAATTTAGGAGTTGTTTGATGGTAAGTTACTCTAGTAACTGTGCTTCAAATTGCCCTACACTACACCCAGAAAGAATCCACTTCCAACGTCTGAACGTTTGACTTGGAACAGTTGCTTGATGAATATTCACTTAAGCACTTGGATACAGGCTCCTGCCAGAAGCTCAGATCACTGCCATTTATCCTGGGATGTTTCTGAAAACATTCTACTTCGGTTAACTCTATGTAGCACTTTTGCGCTTAAGTGGCTGATGCAGTGGTAGTTAAGGTCAACACAGAAGGTGTTGCTTTAGAAAATAGGATTGTGCAATTACATGCTTTAAACTGAGCTTCTATTCTTAAAATTTAGGCTATGTTTTCCTTTTTAACAGCAAGTTCTCTTGAATGAGTGAATCATAGAGTTACAGAAATTGAAAGGAAAGAGTGGCTTTGACTTTCCAACCCTCTTTCTTCAATGCAGTCTTTTTCATTCTCATCAAGTGTGAAATGGTAAACCTATACTGACTTATTTATATCAAGCCAGTTGCCATAGGACATTTCTTTTCATTTTACAACCACATAAACATAGCTCAGTCCAACATAACCAAGGTGCTTGGGCTGTGCCTTTGTTTTAGTCTGTCCAATAAATTCACAGCTAGGGAAAATGTCTCTGTGTCGAGGCCAGAGAACTGAGTTAGATTAAGAAGATCAGTTACCTCAAAACTCCTTAGTCTTGCAATCATTCTGAGGCCATCGTCACGTGCAGAGTAAATGAGGTTCAAGTCATAGACCTATAGTTGACACTAAGCTTTCAGTGACAGCCAGGTATTTAGCTGGTGCAGCACTTTCTGAGAGTCAGTTGTCACTACTTCTGTCATCTTGGTAGAAAGGAGTCTCCTCTGCGTGACCACTCTCCCCACACCTACTCTCACCTCATCCCACGATACTGGGTCCTGAGTATGAAGGGCCTAGGAGGCAGAGAGGAGAGGTCCAAGGTCTCTGCAGCACCTGGAAACTACCCTGCCCTCCTCCAGGTCGGGCCAAAGCAAGTGAGCTGCCAAAAATACTCTTGTTACAACTCTCAGAGTTACAAATAGGAACTTTTGTCATATTCAGTCACTTGAACATGACTTGGAAGAAGTGTAATATTAAAATGAAGTATTTTCCCATTATGCCAGGAGAAAGAAAGAGGCCTAGATTTGTCATACAAAGCCAACCCTGATTTTATTCCAGGTTCTATTCTATCCTCATTTTTCTGTTGAACTCTTTCTTCTTTTTAGTCATGCCTCAAGTACTTCTCTCTCTAATATTGTGTGACCGAGTTTATTCTTCTGGGAATCAGAAATTTATGCTATAGGATATTAAAAAGACATGATTATGTGTTCATGGGGCCTCATTCTGCTGCTGTGGCCTGCACTGCTCTGTTAAAATTGGGTGCATTCCCTTTGGGGATAAGAAATCAGTCATAAAGCTATAAAAACTTCAGATGAAGATCAACCTTATTTAAAAGTATTACAATTACGACCATGTGCTGTCTTCATCAAAGAAAACATGGAGCCAGGTTATGAACTCATCTCATAAGTGTGATTGTGGTTGTAAACACCGTAGACAACTATATGGAGTTGGTATTGTGCCACTGTATGAATCTTCATACTGGAGGCCTTTGGACCTGCTATTCCCTTTTCCTACCTCACTCATTGCTTGTGAACTTTTTAAAAATTTAAGCTCTTAATTTTACCAGTCCACACCTGTTCAAACATCTCTCTTCCCTATAACAATTTGTATCTACTTCTTGTTTTATTGTTATGGGTATACACATTTACTCCTGTATGTGATGAACTCCTCAAAGAGTGGGAATATAAGGCATTTCTTGTACTTAATACAAGAAATGTTCATAGTGTCCAATAAGCATTCAATAAATGATCCTCAACTGATTTGGAATTTGGTATGGATGAATCTAGTACTTGTTATCTTCAAAGAATAAGATTTTATGCTTATTTTCTCATATGCTTACGATCTGACACATAACAATGTTCAATGACCATGACATAATACATTTTTTATTATTTTGAAAAAAATTATTTTTTATGTATTTGGTAGAGGGTCTTACTATGCAACTAGGGCTCATAGTGATCCTTTTGCTTTCAGCCTCCCCAGTGCTGGGATTACAGGCATATAACACCAGCCAGGACTTAGTTGCCAGCTCGACATGCCTGGGGGCAGAGCTAGCACGGCATGTGGTACTGGGATCAAATCCTGATCTCCCTGCACTGGCTTAAGCAAGGGCTTAGTCCACTGAGCTATCTCTATAGCCCTGGTGTGATATTTTGAAGTACTCTTTTATAAGGAATACCCTTAAATGAGAACTAGCAATATTGTTCTGAGTGATGGTGTAGTACAGATAATGTTTCATCTATTAGTAAAATAGATGAAAATCCTGGTAAGACTTTCAAGACATTCTGTAATCTACAACAATTAACTTTTTGAGCTTTCATTCTCAATTTATCATATGCTTCTGTTTTACAAGTATTTTTTGTATAAATGGTATATACTTTTATGCTTTATTGATGATAATCATGAATTTCCTTTTCAGTTGATATTTTTATGTTTGGTGATCCTACAGATTAAATTTGGGGCCTTCACATTGACCTACATCCCCAGCCTTTTTTTTTTTTTTAATCTTGATACAGGTCTTGCCAACTGGCTAAATTGCCGAGGTTGGGCTTGAATCCTCGTTCCTCCACTCCCCAGAGTGCTGGCATTACAAGTATGTGCCATGATCCAGGATTCTTCGCAAAAAGTTTTGTAAAATTAATTTTAATGAGAAAGAAATAGTAAGGAGACAGCTTCAAAACAGGCTAGTAAGACAGGTTACAGTAATTAATACATTGCATCTTGTTGTCTTCATAATAGTTATTAGAGTACAAGATGCAGACATGATATCTTGCCTAAACAGTATTAGTACAATTTTATCTTTCCTATTCACCACCACCTGCACCAAAAACTCCATTGACTGAAATGCCAACCAGACCATTCAAGGTTCAGCTGAAATGTTATTTTTCTAATACAGCCCCTCTGCTTTTATAGTTAGAGTCAACCTTGCTCATGGATTCTTGTGATATGAACTTATGGCTTTATTCATAGATGTAGTTAGTTTAAGAATGTTGCAGTTAAAGTTGCAACTACATCAACTGTTAAGTTAAAATGAATTTAAAAGTGATGAACCTATTTATTTGTTTGCTTTGGCAGTACCAGGTATCAAACTTGTGACCTGGCTCTTGTCAGGCAAGTACTTATGCCATTGAGCTATCTTCCCAGCCCTTGATGAACCTACTTAGAAGTAAATGAACCCAGCTGAATATTTTATGTTTTTCATTTTTCTAATTATATAAATTTCCAAAATTTTATAAACTATATTTAATAGGATACAGCAAGTATTTTTGAAGATCTTAATTACATTTTCTACATGGAATTTAAGTTAGGACTTTTTGTTGTTCTAGAGCTTGAACAAAAGAGAATTTCAAAGCTTGAAATCCCTGGAGACTTCATGAACATTAGTAACACACTAGAACATAATACATTAGTTCCCAGATAATTTCCATATTATTGATAGAGGTTATCATAATTTGGGGGGTAAGCAAAATAGCTCAACAAAGTTTGGTGATTTACCAAAATCAGGTATTAGGTGGCAAAGCCAGGATTTAAGCCCTGGTTTTTTCAATTTAATTACAGAAATGTTTCCATATTGTGGCAGTTCTCAGATTTTTTTAGCAATATGATGGTTTTATTATGGAAACCAGTTTTGCTTCCTGGTTGACTCTGTGTTATTGAAATAGGTTTTTTGTATGTATAGTTTAGGTCATCGGGGAACCAAGAGAATGTATTAATCTACTAGATTTGATTAATAGAGATAAGGAAGTTAGAAAAATCAGAGAATTCATATGAAATGCTCTTTATAGATGAATTGCTTGCTAAAGGTAAGGAGAGTGTTAATAAAGAGCTTAGCTGGCTAGATTAAAGAAGTTGTCTCCCCATCTGTTCTAATTAGCTTATCTCTCCTGCTTTCATAGCATGCTGGGTATTTCAGAAAAGAATTGAGAGCCACTTTGAAAGGATACCATTATTATTTACATTAATTTATAATGGTTTGGTAGTGGTTATCCATTCTAGAGCATAAACTTATAAATGGTATGCCTTTTCTGTAACAATTCTTTATTGGAAGTTTCAAGTCTTTGTATGTTCAATTAAGGATTTTGCTTTTTGGGCCTAAATGATTATGTTTCCTCTTTTGGGGAAGATTTCTGTGGGTATTTTGATATTTGTCTTGATAGAAGGAAACTTTTCTTCATTAACAGGTAATTAAAATACTTGTTTTTAGCTTTCTATGCAAATGTAGTGTAAAAAAGTATTATTTTATGTGATTGCTATAAGAAATTGAGTAAATACTACTCTATTATTTTTTGATATTGTTTCATTTACATTGTTTTAAGATATCTCTAGTAATTTGGCCTTTTCCTTTTCATTAGTAAGTCCTGCTCCAAATCTTTTTCCTTATTTCCTGTGTTGACATTGAATATAATCTTGACCTTTATTTTAAAAATATCTTAAATTAAAAGGTGGGGAATTAAATGGCAGAAAGATTGAATACTTCACTCTCCAAATAAGCATTGGCACAAATGACTGCTTTTTCTCTGTACCTTTTGTGTTTTACCTCCATTCCTGATCAGAAGCCTTGGTTATGCTTTCACTCTGTAATGCAAACCTACTTATCTTTAGAAGAGATCCCAGAACCAAAGCATGCAGTTTCTTTTCTACTGCCCAAAGAATCTATGGACTCTTCTCTACCTGATAAGAGGAAACAGACTCTGGACCATAGAGAAGCTGAGAAATGGTGGTTACTGAGAAGAAGGCGGTCTATTCTCTTTCCTAATGGAGTAAAAATCTGCCCAAATGAAACTATCACAGAGGCAATGACAAACCATGTAAAATACTTTAAACTCCGAGGTAAGTGAAACCAAATCTTTGGGTTCCATCATCTTTGTTGTGCCTCTTTAGAAATAAAAATTTGTAATACTTTAGATGGAACTGAGCAAAACATTGTGTACTAGGAATAGAAAAAGGACTTTCTAAGTGTATACTAGTAATGTAATTTCAGAGGAAACTATGTTATTTAAGAGAAGAAATGCTTTAAATCTTTTTAAGTACATCAGAAATATCAGTTTATGGGAGCAGCAGTGCCACAATTGGTTAGCATGTGGTACTTATATAAAAATAACAGCTTATGAAACTAGAAAAATTAATTATAATTTTTATTTCTTCTTAGTGGTAATTTGCTAAGTATACCCAAAAGTATATTTACAGAGGTGAATATGTTTTACCTTGCCTACTGAGGTATTATATAAACATGAAAATATAATCAATTGGCTTATTTTGTAGTTCAGATATTCAATAAATTAATGTGGATTGCTCTCTAGGTAGGACACAAGAAGTTATTATAGTTAAAATGATGACACGTCTCACAGTACTCCTTGAAGCAACAGACTCAGATTTTGATTTAAGTTTTAATAATAGTACTACAATTGAACTGAGGGCCTTTGTACTGAGCCATGTTCCCCTCTTGTTTTTTTAAATTTTGAGTCAGAGTTTAAGTTGATGAGGCTGGCCTCCAACTTGTAATCCTATCTCAGCCTCATGGAAGGTGAGATCATAGCTATGTGCCTCTGTGCTTACTTTTATTTTAAATTAAAGAGTATGATCATGAACTTACACCTTTTTCTTACATAAATTCTCTCTGTTTCTTTAAGAACGTTTGCTTAATTGACCATGGTAAATTTGTTAGGCATTTGGAACATTTCCAGTCTTTGTTTTGTGCTGCTCAAATCACCAAATAGCTAATCAGCTAAAATGGAGATATGTCAAGTGATTGTGAAATCAAGCTTGTTTATTCATTCAAGTGCTTACTTTCGCCAGGCCTAAGTTCTGTCAGTTGCTACTTTATCATATTCTTTCTTTTCTTCTTCCTTGGCCTTCTCTTCTTCCACACCAAACTCATAAACACAACATAAAAATTTAATGAAAGCTATTAGACTTATTTACACTTTTGTAATTTTTATTAAATTAGTATGATACATTAGCAGTTCTTATGAGTATTTATATTTCTTGATAGTATTTGTGATCTATCAAATGCTCCTAAGAAAGCTTTCCTTTACTATTTACATGGAGACTCATAACCTCGGTGTTTTGCATTATAAGATATATACAGAAATGAGAAATTCTGAAGCAAGTAAGAAGAAAATAACTTAAAGTGAATGAAAATGACAGTTCATATTTTATCAAGATATGATTGCTACTGACTAGTCTTAAAGTTTTTTGATAGAAGAAAATTATGTTGAGATCTCAGTCTTTGCTTACAGAGTGAAGAAGTAAGAATTAATCATTTAAAGAATGTGGCTATGCTTTGTAATGCACTTTGATTTTGTTTTTACAAATTCAAGAATATTATCAAAAGAGAAGCCAACTAAAACAATAAGTCATTTGTGGAATAATTGAACTTAAAATACAGATGCTTTAAATAGGGTAGTTGAAAAGGGAGCTCCCAAATTAAAAAAAAAAAGCTGGACAGCAAACACATTAAATTACAATAATGTTGCTGGGTGGGGCACATGCTTGTAATCTCAGCACTCAGAGACTGAGGCAGGAAGAATCACTACATGTTCGAGGCCAGCCTGTGCTACATAGTGAGTCCAGATCAGCCTGAACTGCATAGTGAGACCCTGTCTCAAAAAAAAAAAAAAAAAAAAAAAATAGAGTTGAGAACAGTGAGTAATATTTTAATATAAGACTTGATTTTGAAGGGATAATTTGGATTATATCCTTAACATTGTTTGAAATTTAGAGCAAGGGATTTGCTCAGTGTCCAAGCAAGGATCTTAGCCTTTTCTACCAAGCTAATCCAGGCAGATAGTTTGCCTAAAATTCCTTTAACACAGAACTTGGCACAGCTGACAGTTAATGTAATAAATTTGTAAACTGTCCTCATTTAAGCAACAAGCAACTGCATTTAGCCTAAAGATCTATAAAATTAAAATGATAGTATACTTGGCATAGACTATAACCAATGGACTTGTGCCCGTCTTAAAATTATTTGTAAAAAATTATATAGTTAGATCTTTCAAACACATGTTCATTGAGGTATACTTACCTGATTAGTTTTCAGAGATATATTTAACCTTGAAATCATCATTGCATTTGAGATAAGGAACTTATCAATCAGTCCTAAATGTTTCCTCTTGACTCTTTACAATCCTTTATTACCCCTTTCCTTCTAGCACTGAAGGAATCAATGATCAATCCATCCATCTGTCTAGCTACCTACCTACTTACTTATCACCTGACTTTGTAGAAGTACCGCGTGATAACTGATTGTTTCACTGGAGCTTCTAACTTTACTTTATAAGTAAAATCATAGGGTGCATTTTTTTGGTTTGGCTTTTTCTACTAAGTATAATTATTTCGATATTAATAATATTTTGCACATACCTAATTTACCTATTTTTTGGACAATTTTTCAGTTTATGCATATTCCCAATTTAGGATACTTAAGTTATTTTCAATTATTAGTGATTACCCAGAAAGATGTTATCACCATTTGGGTACAAGTTTTCATGTGAACAGGTTTTCTTTTTCTTTTTCCTGTATTTTAGGGAAGGGTCTACAGGGTGTCCAGGTTTTCACTGCTAGACCAGACTCATAGTGATTCTCTGTTTACAGCCTCCCAAGTGCTGGGCACCACCATTCCCAGTCTCAATCACTGTCTCAGAGTGCCCTGGGGTCAGGGCCAGAATGGCAGGCCTGGGGAATCAAACCCTGGTCCCTGCACCTGCTTGCAGGTGCTTTAATTCACTGAGCTATTTGACTGGCCCTAACATGTTTTCAATTCTATTTACTAATAGTACTGACATGGCTGGATTACATGATAGGTATTTAACTTTTAAAAATTGTCAAATTATTTTCCAGTATAATTATACCACTAACAGTGTTTTAATATTCTAGTTTATTTTTATTTTTGAGATAGGATCTTACTAAATCAGGCTGGTCTGGACCCACTATTTAGCCCAAAGGTACCTCAAACTCATGGAGATCCTCCTGCCTCAGCCTCTCAAGTGCTAGAACAACAGGCATGTACCACCATGCCTAGCCTGTTTTATATTCTCTCAATCCTTGATATAGTCAGTTATTTTAAACATTAGCTATCCTAGTGGATATATAGTTCATTGTGGTTTTTTAATTTGTATTTTCTTAACAACTGACTATTTACTATTTTTTGTTATGAGTACACAGAGAGAGAGACAGAGACAGAGGGAGACAGACAGAGACAGAAAGACAGAACAATTATTTTGCCCATTAAAATAATTGAGTTGTCTCTTACTAATTATAGTTTTTAATGTATCCTACACACAATTTTTTGACAGATACATGTTCTGTGTATCTTTTGTTTTTTCTTTCTTTATTTACTTATGTTATAGCCGGCTCAGCCTGCCCTGGGGCTGGGGCTGGTGCAGCATGTGGTACTCAGGATCGATCCACAGTCCCTGTGGTTGCCTAAGCTTACCTAAGCAGGTGCTTTAGACTGTTGAGCTATCTCACTGGCTCTGCTGTGTATATTTTCAAGTCTGTGGCTTATCTGCTAACTTTCTTAACAGGTAAGAAACACATTTTGTTTCAATTTTGTCTTTTTGAGACATGGTCTTACTCTGCAGTTCAGGCTAGCCTGAATCTCATTCTGTAGCCCATGCTGAGCTTGAACTCAGAGATCCTCCTGCCTTAGCATGCATCACCATGCCTGGTGAAGAACGAATTTTAAATTTAAAGAAGTATTTTTTTCATTTACTTGGATAGGTCATGCTTTTGGCATTGGATCTTAGTTTGCTTAACATAAGATCACAGGGGCCAGGGAGACAGTTTGGTGTTCTAAGTGCCTGCCCAACAAGTGCAAGGACCTGGGTTCGATCCCTGGTGCCCGAGAAAACTGGAGTGTTGTGCCAGCCACTGAAACCAGGTGTGGCAGCACATGGCTGTAGTCCCAGCTCGTGGGACACTGAGACAGGATGATCACTATGAGTCTGAGCTACATAACGAGGCCTTGTACCAAATAAAATATTAATAAATAAATAAAGAAAGAAAAAAACAAATAAGATCACAAATTTTCCTTCTGTCTTTTTCTTGTAGAACCTTTACATTTTATGTTTAGGTCTATGATGTACTGAATTTTTGTAAGTAATATGTATAACTAAGTGTTTTTTTTTTTTTTTTGCATATACATAATCAGTTTTTCCAGTGTCATTTATTAAAGTGATTATCCTTTTTTGTTTTATTTTGTGTGTTTTAGGGAAGGGTCTATAGGGTGTTGAGGGTCTCACTACTAGATAGAACTCATAATGATCTGACTGTTCACAGCTTCCCAAGAACTGGGATTATAGACGTGCACCACCACACCCAGTCTCAATTGCTGTATCAGTGTGCTCTGAGGGCAGTGCAGGCCTGGGGATTAAAACGCCACTGGCCCCTGTGCCTGCTTGCAGGTGCTTTAATCTGCTGAGCTATTTGGCTGGCCCCTGATTACCTTTTCACCTTTGCCTCTCTGTTGAATATTTGTTTTATGTGTTGGACCTATTTCTGTACTCTTCACTATATTCTACTATTCTATTTGTTGACTTTTTCTTTGAGGCAGGGTCTCACTGTGGTTCAGGCTGTTCTTGAACTCACCGTGGAACCCATGCTGGTCTTGAACTTGCAGTGATCTTCTCTACTTTTATGCTCATGTCATTCTGTTTTTGTAACCGTAGAGTTTATATATATATATATATATATATATATATATATATATATATATATATACCGTTTGGTTTGTTTTTTGCAGGACCAGGGTTCAAACTCATGACCTTGCACTTGCCAGGCAGACACTTGTGCCATGGAGCTATCTCCCTGGCCCCCTCTATGGTATATTTTAAATATTTTTTAAGCCGGGCATAGTGGCGCACGCATGTAATCCCAGAACTTGGGAGGCTGAGGCAGGAGGATTGGTGCGAGTTCGAGACCAGCCTGTGCTACAAAAGTGAGCTCAAGGCCAGCCTGAACTGCACAGTGAGACTCTGTCTCAAAAAGACAATATATATATATCTGTGTACTTCTCCATCCCTACACTTCCTTACCTCTTCCCTTAATCTCCAGATTACATTCCATTTGTAAAACATTTAGCTTCCTATTTCATATTATCCTTTACATTATTTACATGTTGGGCTTTCATAGGAGAGAATTTATGCAATATTTAATCTTGTTTGTCTCATGTATTTCACTTAGCATTATGATCCCAAGGTGCACTTTCATAAGTCTATCATACTTTATGGCAGAGTAGCATTCCATCATGATTTATCTGTTATGAGTTTACATTATAAACATGGATGTGAATGTGTCACTGCAATGTCTGGGGAGGAGTGAATGCCATGCTCTGCCATACCATGCCATGCTACCACTCTGCTGAAACATACAATTCTCATGGACTGTAAACCCTGCCTCAGTAAAGAAAGAAACCAAAACTAAATAGAAGATTTTTTTTTTAAGGTGGAGATAATGAAGAAAGTGACAAAGATGACAGATAGCTATGCTGGATGAATATGGAACACTAAAAAATGAGATACTCATGGAGTTCTTATCTGCAGCTCCTTCTCACTGTGTAGGCTCTTGGGATCTGATTGTCCCAGGCTGGTTTTCATCCTCCCTTGGATTTCTTCCAGTCATGTGACCTTTCCTGTAGTTTGGTGGTAGCCTGGGTCATGGGTGGGTCTTTTAGGAATAAGTATTTAAGGATTAAGTAAAGGAGTTCTTGTTATTCAGCTACCTGGAACCTTCCTGAGCTTAGTTTGTCTTTGTTTAAGTGCTTGAGCCTAATTTACGGAGGCAGAGGCTACTTCCAGCTGCCCCTAGTGAATCCCTGTTAACTTCTAACAAAGCTCACAGAGGTCACCATCCAGTCCTCTCTGCCTAGGGTAGGGGGCTGTCCCTACACCACTGTGGTATGGTGTCTCTATCTCTGGATAAGATACTTTAAACCAAGAATAGCTGGGCCAAAGGGAATTTCTTTTAGTTTTTTAATTAATTTGTTCAGGATCTCACTACTTAACTCAGACTCATAGTGATCTTGTCTCAGCCTCCCTAGTGCTGGGATTATAGGTGTATGCTACCACTCCTAGTTTTGGTGGTCAGCATGGTGTGCCCAGGTTCTAGGGCTGGCACATATGACATGTGGATCTTAGTTTGCTTAACATAAAATCACAGGGGCCAGGGAGATAGCTCAGTGGTCTAAGGGTCTGCCTGGCAAGGCAAGGACCTAGGTTCGATCCCTGGTACTACATGGCTCCAGAACCCTGGGGATTGAATCTGGGTCCTTGCTGGGGATTGAACCCAGTTCCTTGGTCTTGCCAGGGAGGTACTTAGACTGCCAAGGTATCTCCCCTGCTCTAGTATTTTAAAGAATTTCCATATTGATTTCTATAGTGGTTGTACCTGTTTACATTCCTACCAACAATGTAGAAGGTTCCTTTTTTTCTGCAGCCTAACTGGCATTTGCTATTTGATTTATGGCACCCATTCTTTCTAGAGTAAGATGGAATTTCTTTCTTTCTTTCTTTCTTTCTTTCTTTCTTTCTTTCTTTCTTTCTTTCTTTCTTTCCTTCTTTCCTTTCTTTTCCTTTCCTTTCCTTTCCTTTCCTTTCCTTTCCTTTCCTTTCCTTTCCTTTCCTTTCCTTTCCTTTCCTTTCCTTTCCTTTCCTTTCCTTTCCCTTCCCTTCCTTTCCTTTCCTTTCCTTTCTTGTCTGTCTGTCTGTCTGTCTTGTTTATGTTTTATGATATGGTCTCAATATGTAGTTTAGGCAGGCCTTGAACTCACTATGTAGCCTGGAGCTATCCTCGCTGTCCTGCCTCAGCTTCACAGGTGCTGAGATTATAGGAATGAATGTTGTTTTGATTTGTATTTCTCTAATGGCCAGAGAAGTTGAACATTTTAAAATGTATTTATTGGCCATTGTACTTCTTTTGTGTACTTCTTTCTATTGACTTTATTTGCACATTTATTTTATCAACTTATTTTGGAAGGTCTGGTTTTTTAAAGTTTTTTACATTTTCTAGATATTAAGCCTTTATCTGAGGAGCAGCTGGCAAATGCTTTCCCTATTCTTTTTTTTAAATGTATTTTTTAAAAATTCAAAATATTTATTTATTTATTTTTAATTTAACAATGGTTGTATTACATATTTTTATCATCAGATCGTTCAGATTAATAGATATAAGTATATAAGATTGATCAAACAATTAAACATTAACACTTTCAATAAACATTACCTTTTTTTTAAAACAGTTGACACACTGCATATTGTCCTCGCTTTAAAATGTATTTGGTATGAGGTCACTGGGTCTCAATACATAGGTCAGACTCCTAGCAATTCTCCTGTTTTCAGCCTCCCCAGTGCCAACAACCCTGTCTCAATCACAGCAGCCCCATGGGTGGGGCCAGCACAGCATGCTGAGGATAGAGCCCATGCTGCTGTGATTTGCCCAAGCAGGCATTTTAGACAGTTGAGCTATCTGGCTGGCTCTTTCCCCGTTTGTAGTTATTTCTTTTTAATTTTTTTAAAAAAATATTTATTTATTTATTTTGTACAGGACTTTTGCTACGCAGCTTAAATCATAGTGATCCTCCTGTTTACAGCCTCCTCAGCAATGGGATTACAGGCATGTGCCACCACTCCTGGTTTTAGTGGCTGGCTCAGCATGCCCAGGGGTAGGGACAGCATGGCATGTGGTACTTGGTATTGAACCCAGGTCGTTGCACTTGCCAGGCAGGTGCTTAGACCACCAACCTATTTCCCCAGCCCTTAGTTGTTCCTTTGTGGTGCCAAAACTTTTTAATTTGATATTTTTTTCAAAAAGACAAGAGTGACATGTATTCCAAACATAATTTTAGCGTTACATTGTGCTATAATCAATATGCTGAAACCCTTGAAGGTTCTCAAGACCAATATCTGATTGATCCTGTGTACATCAGTGTATGGTTTTGCTATTGATATGTTTTCTGCTTTATCTGCTTCCGGTCGCTTCGTTGTTTAGTCCATAACACATTCAGCTGTGTTATGCCCTTAAATTCTTGTTTTCTTCTTTAAAGTTCTTATATTAGGGAGACTATACGATATTTACATATATAGGTCTGGTTTATTTCACTAATGAGTAT
>PVJA010018025.1:0-40655 GCA_004027025.1 Myocastor coypus | reverse complement strand
AAATTTTGAGACAGGGTCTTACTAAATCACTCAATTGCCCAGACAGGGATCAAAGTCATAATCCTCCAGCCTCTGCCTCCCAGAACTGGGATTAGAGGCATGCATGGCCACACCCAGCCTTTCATCTTTCCAGTTATCTATATCTATATCTCTTTTAGTCACATGAATTCAAGCCAGCTTAGAAGCTGCAAATATCCTAGCAGAGACCCAATTCTGAGACTGGCCAAAGTCAGCAATGGGTGTGAACAGAGGCCAGCTCAGGACAGCAACTGCTGGAGCAGGCAGAGGCTGAAGCCAGCACACCACTGGCTGGTCAGCACGGTAGGCTTGGTGGAGACCAAGGACTCCCCTCTGGGCTCTGTGGGCTCCACACTTAATACATGTGCAGGAAAGCTTGACAGCCACAGAGTACAGCAATGTAGAGAGAGGTGAAAGATGAAACCAGGCAAAAACCAAGTGATGTGCACACACAGCCTACCTTTAGGGCTCAATCTTCAGTAGGAAACCTGATTTCAGAAACAGCAACTAAGTGATGGCTTTTCTGTGCACCTAAAGGACTTCATGGCTTCAGACACAGAGAAAAGAGAACACACACCCATGAGCCGTGTGACCCTCCAGGAGCCTTCTTTTGCAAAAAAACAGGCCTCCAGTGTATTTCTGTTTAATCTTATTTTTGTATTTTCACTCTCTAATTATGTTATTGCAAATGGCATGAAACTCTGTTTTGCCAACTAAAACATAAACTCTGTGTCTTCATACTTAGGAAAACACACAACGAAGAAGCACATGTGTGGTAGGGCAACAATCCAGAAATGATGTTTATTTGCAGTTGGTCGTGTATGTTTACTTGTCTACACAGGCTATGTGTGTCTGTGCCTGTCTATCAGATACTGCAACAAAAATCGGTGGGTTGCAAATGAATTGAGTTCTTGCCTCCTCTCGGAGTAAAGGATAGTTGTGTGTGTTTCAGCATTTCATTCCATATGTGACATTGTTTTCTACAGGAGACTGTTAGTGTAAGTCTATTCGTTCTGTAGTTGCTTCTTATTTGACTATTTTGATACACATCTGTTTTTGGAGCTGGGGTGCTGTGAGGACCTTTGAGGTGGTGGTGCTGTAAGAGAATACTTTCCTGTGTTTGGGTCATGTTGTCCTGCCCTGGGGAAGAGGAAAGAAAGTGACAAATACAAAGGGAAGAACATATCTTTAACTCTTCTTGGTCATTTGAATTTTCTCCCCTACAGAGCCAAAGTGTCTGTCTCAAGTAAACACAATATAATTTGCTCCTGTCCATTTAACGGTAGCTTACATTTTTTTGTCATAAAATATTCTTCAAACTTATCTGAGCCAGTAGACTTCCACCTTAATTTTCTCTATTTGTTATGCTTCCTGAATCAGACCTGAGGCAAAAGATAAAATTCATTGGTCAAGTCGAAATTCTAAATGGCACGCACTTATAAAATATATGGATCAGCTTCCTTATCTTCCATTAGTGCCTAAAATCCTTACAAACTTATGAATCTATGTCTGGGAATATATATACATATGTAGTGAGTATATATGTGTGTGTGTATGTGTGAATTTGCTATGAGGTCTACCCCGTTAATAATTTTAAATATTATTGCTTACTATAGATGACTAAGTAATACAGCAGACATCTCAGTCTATTTGTCTTGCCGGAACAAAACTTTACACCTGTTGACAGTCACTGGCCATTCATCCAGTTATTAGTAACCACCATTCCAAGCCTTGATTCTCTGAATTTGAGAGTTTTGGACACATCAGCTAAGTGGGACCATGTAGTGTTGTCTTGTTTCGCTTAGCATGATGTCCTCCGGTGTTATCCTGGTTTGTTGTTCTTGGGTATTTAAAAAATAAAAACAATCATTGGGGTGCTGATCTCTACCTTAGGGAAATCCAAAGATCAGAAAACCTGAGGCAGGGCTCATCAAGTTTCAATCCCTGTTTGGCAGTGTATTTAAATGAAGATGTCCAGTCAGGGCAGGCATGTTCCCTGCAGAAAACTGAGGCATGGGCTTAGAGAGAAATGAGCTCTAAGACTGCACTTCAGACCTGGGTGGTGTTCAGTGGGAAATAAGAGAATACCTCAGGTTTTCCAGTAGTGCTCTTGGGCATGGTGCTGTGCGGCTCAGGGTCAGGTGTGCAATGTGAGGACCGGGAAGGGGAAAATTTCACAGAGTACGGTTACAGTCAGCTGGTCCCTTTTTGGGTCTACGAAGGAGAAGGTCAATAGCTTCTGAGAAACCCCCTACCTTGCTTGGAAGCCCGTAGCCAAACCTCACCAGGCAGGGAGCAGGAGCAACTGCTCACCTACAGTGCTTCTGCCCGGTGTGACGGTGTCAGCAGCGCCCCCAAGCGATGCGCGCCGCGAGTCCCAGAGCCTCTCCCAGCACATAGCACCTTGGAAGACGCGAAGGCAACTTGGGGAGCCTCTGGAAACAGCTTCCTTTGGAGCTCTGAGGGGCCTGCAGTTAGGGTGCCAAGGACGGCAGAACCTGAAAGGCCCCCTGCATGCTCACCGAGATTTCCTCTCTGCAAAAAGGGCAATTAATTTTCTGGTACAGATAGATGGCCAAAGGAGGTATGACCTCCAAGCTCCAAGGTTCCCGTGGTAGAGGGGTCAACCAGTTCCTTTCCCCCAGTCCTGCAGAGACAGGCTCATTTGACTTGCTGCAGTTGAGGATGAAGAAGGGGTATGAGAATGGGGTCAGCCTGCCCCTTGGTGGGTTCTCTCCTCCTCCTCCCTCGGGATCCACTGGGCACCTCGGCCCACCCTCCCACGCTGAGGGGGGGTAGGTAAGGGTTCACAGGCCTGGGACACACGGGAGGGAGCAATATTGACCTTTTCAAAACTTTCCGAGGTTGGGAGCGGCTGGAAGGACCAGGGGGAGTGCTGGCAGTCGCCATGGCTGGGGTGAGTTAGTGTCTTTCCGTGCCCAAATGTGCCCTTAGTCTGCTTCCGAAACCCATCTGCTCCTGGGAGCTGGGGTCAGCTCGGGCAAGCCCAGGTTCCTTTGAGAGTGAATTCTGTTTTCTCCAATTGTGGGGTGGAGGAGGGTAGGAAGGCGGGGAGGGGAAGCCGAGGAAGGAGCTGCAGGAGAAGGGGGGCAAGAGCATAAGGGTAGAGCAACGTTTTCACTCTTTGTCACTCTTGGATTAGGGGCGGAGGAAAACCCACTGTGGAAAACTATAAAAAGCAAAGAGGGCGGGGGAGAGCAGCCAGAGCGCGCCAGCCCTGCGGAGCGCAGTCAGCGCGGGCATCGCTGGTTGCTGGCTGGCAGTGGCCGTCGTCTCTGGTGAACACTGGACGGAGCTTGGAGCGACCGTGACTGCGAGTGGCACCTTTGCTGGCTTCACTTCTGCAGGGCCCGCCCAGTCCATAGGCAACTCCTGACCTTCGGTGGTAGTCCCTGCTAGCCTTGAAAAGAAGGACCTACGTCCTACCAAGTTAGAGACCCAAAGTGTGGAGGGAAGGCAGAGAAAAGCCACCGAGGCTAGAGAAGGCACGGGCGCAGACCCCGGTCCATCCAGAGAGGACTGAGCCCTAGACGGCCGCCGAGGTGCGCGGCACTCGAGTCACGCCTCCTTCTCCTCGGCGGGGACGGCACCCAGGCTGTGACCGCCTCCTGTGACCGCTGAGCCTCCCTGCCCTGCTGGAGAACCGGTCTCCCTTGGGTCACGCTCGCTCCTGGCCACAGGCTGAGACTGTGTGGTTCTCAGGGTTCTGGGTTCTCGGAGCTTGCCGGGTTGGGGCACAGCGTCTGCCAGTTCCGCGCGCGCTGCACCGCTCCCGGCTCTGCACCTCCCCGGGACCTCGCGCCGCCAGCCGGGAGATGGCGGAGCGAATGCGGGGCAGGGACTCGTCCCGCTGTCTGCTGCTCCTGGCCGCGGTGCTGATGGTGGAGAGCTCGCAGCTCGGCAGCTCGCGGGCCAAACTCAACTCCATCAAGTCCTCCCTGGGCGGAGAGACGCCTGCCCAAGCCGCCAACCGATCTGCGGGCATATACCAAGGACTGGCTTTCGGCGGCAGTAAGAAGGGCAAAACCCTGGGGCAGGTAGGCAAACTCCCCAAACGCGTTCTTCAGCCGGGAAAGGTGGGGACCAGCTCTGCTGGGAGCGGGTTGCCAGTGCGGTCCGAAATGTGCGCGCCCCGCAGGACCAGGCCGAGGTCCCAGGAGCGCGAACTCCGCATGGCTGTGGGTGCTGTGTTGCAGGGTGGGCGGGCCAGGTGCTGTCTCACTTTGGTGACGGGGGCTGGGCAAGGTGGACAGCTAGCGCCTGCCCACGGGTAAGCGGCCAACGGTCCTGCGCCTAGCATCGGGATGCCGCTCTGGAAACTGACTGCCCACAGCAGCTCTGAGGCGGTAAGCATGGTCCTAGGTGTTTTAAAAGCTCCCTTGCCTAACGGTGTGCTTTCCCTTCTGCAAATGAAGTTTTGGTGTCACGAAGGGCAGTGATATACCCAGGTTCCCGGTAGTAGGATTGGCGGAGCTCGATTTCCGTGTGGAAGGCGGAATGCAGGGGTTGGGGAGATAGCTCACTAGAATAAGCGCTTGCCTGGCAAGCTCGAGGGCTTGAGTTCGATCCCCGGTTCTGGGAGCAGGGGAAGAGGAGTACAGGTACTGGCCACCGCCGCGTCTGGCACGCTGGAGGGCATTCATCCCTTTTCACCTCTCCCAATCAGTTTCTTCTTTCAAAGAAAGTTAAGGTTGGAAAACAATCCCAGCGGAAGCGCACTTCTCCCTTTTGTAGAATTGTACCTCAATCACGAGTGAGGAAGAGCAGCGATGAAGAGTGGCGCCAGCGTCGCAGGCTGAGCGACAGAGCCAGGACACCAGAGACGTTTTAGCAAGAGGGAATGTCCCGCTGCACCTCAAACTCCGGGCTCTGCAGGCAGATGGTCACAGACACTTTTAGTTATCCGGACACAAGAGGGTGCGCGCTGGGCAGCGGCCAGGAGAAGGGTCTCCATGGGGACTGGGGACCACGACAACAGCTCTACCTCCTGCTCCCTTTATAGGAAGTCCAAACTGAAAGCCAGTTTGCACCCCAAGATCACACGGAATGTCACCTACTCCCTGTGGTGGTCCTTGGCTCTCAGCTTCCCGTGACTCCTTAGAGGCGCTTGCAGCCTGCCGTGCCCACTGCGCGTGCCCTGCCGGCCGCACCACAGCTGGACGCAGTGTGGAGGCTGACAGCCTGGCCAATGCTGCACGAACCACAGGAAGATCTTGGCTATACTGTGGCCCCCTACTGCCCTCTCACGGGGACAGTTTTGATAGTTTTGCTTCTCAGGGCTTTGAAATGTCCAATAGCTATTCTCTTCAAGGATTTCAAGGATTTCAAAGTCTGCAAACACCGCATTTCCACATTTTAAGGAAATATATGAGTCCTTCTACTCAGGACCATGTTCGCACCTTTTCCCTCTCGCTTGAGACATTTTGCCTTTTTCAAACCAACGAGACTAAGAGTCTCATAGATATCCTTCATGAGGAGGCTGAGGGTGCAAGATACAACATCTACCCTTGATCCAAACCAGAAGTCCTCTTCAGAAGCACCACTGTTTGTCTTTATTAGCAGCTTAAAAGCAATTCTTCTAAGCACACAGTGACCCAGTACCTGTGGGGATTCCTTTCAGTTTTGACCCATGTGCATCAAGTGCTTTTATTAATTGCTTTTTTAATTCTATTCCCCTTTGGATCCATAGCTTTCAAGAGTCAGCTGAAGGACACATCCCAGAACCTAGCTTACCATTTATTTATTTATTTATTTATTTATTTACTTATTTATTTATTTATTTTGGTATCAAGGGTCAAACTCAGCAACTCCTGCTTGCTGATCAGGCATTGTGCCACTGAACTATGTCCCTAGCCCTAGCTATAACCCCTGCCATGTTTTGATAATATACTGGTAAATAAGTAGTTGTAAAGGGTTCATACATATTTTACTGTTTCTCCATATTCCTACTTAATTATGCTTCTTTAGGAATTTGTGACTCTACTTGTATCTCCTTGAGTCTGAGAAGTTATTACATGAATGAGCTGAATTTCTGATATGGTGTCCATAATTTGGCAGTTTTATGGTAATATATTTCATTATATCTGATTATCCATAATAATGACCTTTAAAATTTGACATTATGTTTATGAGAAAATTATCATGCATTGGAGTCAACAATAAAGTAAAACACTGCATAAAGTGTAGCAACATTGATTTCCTGTCTATCATAATTGCAAAATATGGGTAGACAACATTGGAAACAAAGTACCAACTGGTTAAACTAGCTAATTCCAGAGGATCATCCTGAAAGATACTCAGTTCAATTTCATCTACCTTCTTTATCCATCTTTGATGATATTAAAATCAGTGGCTTTCAGGTAGGCAGATTAGAAACTTAGGCTTTATTCGTTGCCTTCCCTGAAAATTTAATCATTATATATTTCAATTTTTCAGGACACAGAAAGCAAAAAATGCATTGTCCTTTCAGACAAGTTATTGAAGAAATGTAACAGTCTATTAACCTACAAAAATGAAAATGAGACCACAGGTCCCTGCATTTTATTGACTTACTGTAGCTTGATTTCATAGGGGAGAAACATTCTTATTTATAGAGCTTCTACTTGTTTCATAAGGAAGATGAACCTTTTATAAATTATTCCCCCAAACCTATGTTCTTCAATTTTGAGGTGGAGAGGGGGGAAAAAAAAGCACCGTTCCCTAGAGGTGTTACAATTCCTACTTTTAGATTCATTTTCAAAGATCCAGGTTTGGTTAGGATGGATACTGACACATCACTGAGCGGAATGGTATTCAGGTAGTTTATACGATATTACCAAAATGAGTTTTAAGAATTAGTCACAATGATTTTTAATTTGATCCATACCTTGCAGAGATTGCTAGGGGGTTTTAAAAGATAGTGCATGTGTGCACATGTACATTGGGTAAACTAAATTGCAGGATTGTTACATATATTGATATCTATATAAGGAGAATATTTCATATGTGCAGAACTGAAAGAAATTATAAACAAATTTCAATATCATATGGATAACTGTACTTTGATGAAGCCTGCCATTTTTTGACATTACCTCTGAGATTCGATATATTTCATTTTATGTGCTACCTTCAAAACAACTTTTTTTTTTTTCTTTTCCCAGAACCGGGCATCAAACTCAAGACCTTGCACTTGCCAGGCAGGGACTTGTGCCCCTGAGCTATCTCTCTGGCCCCTAAGACAACTTTTTAAAAATACCCAAGCAGTTCAAATTATCTATCTTGGTAATTTTCAGTTTTTGTGTACTAATGAAAAACCTTCTGAGTTTGCATTTATTATAGCTTCTTTTAATTTTTACTCTATTTTCTCATATTGAGATTAGACCACAAATTTAATTTGAAATCAAAGCTGTAGAATTTCAAAATTATTTTAAAAGTTGTGAGTTGAACAGAGACAAAGCAGTATACTTTAATGTAGATAAGTTTGGCATGTCTGGTTAAAGATAAGCTGGAATTAGTTCAGTATAAACTCAGATTTTATGCTTTTTCATATACATTGGGCAATTGGAGGACAGTACATAGTTCAAGCGTTATTCTGTTATAAGAAAAGAATTGTTGAAGTACATTGATATGAAATTTGTGGGAACTGATTTGACACTGCTAATGCTTGTAGACTGAATTTAATTTCTGAAAACGCTATATTTGTGTGCATGCATGAACATTAATGAAAGCGCTCACCGAAATGAAGTGTATTCTCCTACTTCTGTAGATGACCTTTTCACTTTCTGAAATTATCTGTGACTTATTTTTAACCCCAGCCCAACTTTCCCAAATTTAAGAGTAAGTTAACTGATAATTCTAATTTACATCAATTGATAGTAAAAGTAAATCCCTTTAAGGTTAAATTCCTGAGATATTTTAAAATTTTCAAACAATTATCATAAAGATTCCTTTTCTTTCATTATAAATCATAGAGATTTATAGGTGATTCAAGTGAAAGGTTATTTCATGAAAAAATGAAATATATTTTAAAAATAATCTAAGTATAAGCATCCATCATTTTATTTTCATGTTAGACAAGAGATAGTAAAAGGGTAAGGTGATGTAAGCTTGTTCCATCTGTACCTCTAGTCCTGCCACCATCTTCGGTATGTTTCCCCTTCAATACAAATTGTGCCTATCTCCTCATTCACAGAGTATATCAAATGTTAAGTTTTGAAAGACAAGGAAGTAAATTTTGTAGATGGGTAATTAAATATTCCAGGGGCCTGTTGGCATATGCCTTACTTTGTTATACACAATTCTTTTCAGTGTATGTTAAAGTAATCTAAAAAGTTTTGGCAGAAAATTTTAATATAATATAAGTATATATACATTATATATATCATGCTTAAATCAATCTCTTATGGCCATATTGCAGTGTATTACAATCTTAATTGTGCTTCTGACTCCCTGACCATTCACTAAAATTGTCCTGTTACACCACTTGTAGCTTGTACTCATCTGTAAAAATGAGATCAACTTACTTCTGGTTATTCTTCCGATGGTTGAAAAGTTTTAAGTGATTTTTGTGATATCTGTGTCCATGTGAACCTGTTGCTGAATCATTGTTACAACATTGTGATATGACAGATTAATAATAAGATGAATAATAATGAAGAGGTTGATTTTTGCATCCTGTAGTATTGTTTTAATGTTACATAGAAAAGCACTTGTAATGAAAATCTTGAGTTTAATTTTAGTATTCCTCCTTTGTCTTCTTCAGGGAATGGAGAAGACTATTTTACTTTTCTCCAACTGTTGGTTTCATTAGGACAAACATAAACCATTTTCTCAAATTATGAGGTCAGTGGATATAAAATTTGAGAGATTTTCTTTTCTTTCTTTCTTTCTTTTTTTTTTTTTTTTTTTTTTTTTTTTTTTTTTTTTTTTTTTTTTTTTTTTTTTTTTTTTTTTTTTTTTTTTTTTTTTTTTTTTTTTTTTTTTTTTTTTTTTTTTTTCAGAACATCTGTCCACAGGAAAAGTCACCATCCAAATATTTAAAATAGTGGCTTTCCAATGAATGTCTCATGCTGACAAGTTTCAGTCCCTTCTCACTTTGGGCTCAACTCAATGACAGGGTGGCCATAAATGACTACAGTAACTAATGAGATGTCCTGCTGCAGCCTTTATCCCATTAAATTCATTTCAGTGTGGTGATAAATTGAATTCATTGGAACCTTTGAGACTATAGACTTCAACTACTATCTAAATCGTAGTTTAGCTCAAGCAATGAATTTATGTAGTGCTAATAAGAGCTGTTATTCTAATATTTTCTTCACAACCTCTGAGCAATCTCAAAACCAGCTTGGATTTATCAGTATACTCTATAGTATAAATGCAAAAACGAAATCAGCAAAGACACGAAGTAGTAAAATAGTTAACTAAAGGAACAAATATACATCAGAATTCTTTTAAATATTTTGCAGTGTTCAATTGGGCATTGATGAATGTGCTATAATTCATACAGATCAAAACATAAATTTAAATATTTCACAATCATACATTTAACTGACCCTACCTTATCTAAAACAAATTTAAAGATCAGTGAGTGAATAAAAGTATTAAACTGTAAAATAAATCAAAGCATCAAAATTAGGGTAACTCCTCCATGTGTAGTCGGCCGAAATCTGTCCTAAGCGATATGTATCAGCTTTCATTACTAAGTTTTCTTATGTAGAGCAAGATGAAGTGTGTGCTCTTTCCTCTCAGGTCTGAAAGTCTTGAGTGATTTTCAGATGTCTTATTTTCTTAGCTTGGGGTGAACATTATGGTGCACATTAAATTACAGTGGGAGGCACCACTGATTGATCGTCTCACCCCATCCCAGATACCAGTCCAAATATTTCACTTGCATTAACTCTTGATAGTCTACAAAGATTTTTGAAGATAATCCTAATCTTGTAATCACTTTTATAAGTGATGAACTTTTGATAAATGATGAAAGCATTGCATTTTCTGCAATGCTGAGAAATGATTCAATTTGAACGAATCACAGCAGTACATGAAGAAAGCTAAAGTCCAAATGTAAACAACCCACTATTTGTACTTGAATGTGAACAGTTCCTTTACTCTGCCACCCTACATTTTCTAGTGGCATGCACACAATACAGCTTCATTAAAAGCTGTTACAAAACACAAGCTATCTTTTGTGGCCAGCTGCTACTCCAAGCAGCACACTTGCTGTAAATATTTCATGGACCCAAAGCACGCAGTATAGCTGATGTTATTTCCATCTGAGCTTCTACTTGCCCCCACCACAAGACCTTAGTGTTATCAAGCAAAGTACATCCCCACACATCTCTTTCTTGTCACAGCACAGCGTTGTCTGCAGTAGAGGGGATGCTGCTAATTAAACCCTATTCCTGTCTATATGCCAGGAATATCTCCCTTCACCCCTCTCTGTGACCCCAGTGTGGCATGTGTCAAGTCCTCAGTGACTTTCCTGCCCTCAAATTCCCCTATGCTCTCAAGGAACCTGTCTCCTCTGTCAAGTGTTCACTATTCCGTTTGATTTTTTTTTCCTTGGATTTTCCTTTCTTACCTGCATTTCAGAGAATCAGATGCTCTGTGCCAGCATTATAGCACATAGTTTTCTGACAGGGCCTAATAAGTTTTGGATTGCTGCTACCAGCTTACTGCCTTTAGAAAAGTCCCTGAGTGTTTCCAGTTCTGATTTTTTTTTAAAAATCTGCAAAATGGGATCCCAGTAATAGTAGCAGCCATAGTAATACCAGAACCTCAGTGAACAGACAGTAGTGAGGTTCGCAGAAGATAACATTTACGAAAAAATTTTGAAGGGGAAAGTACACTTACAGTACAGATACTATTATTGCTACTGTTGCTGTAGAAATTCATGCTGCTGCAGGGCAGGCAGGGGTGCCTGAGCCCAGGCATATGCAGTGCACTATGGGAAAAAATGAACTCAATTTTACTGAGGCTGTGTTGTACAACAGAATAAGACAAAATAAGGACACAGGCCCGTGTCATCACATTGGTTGTGTTGAATGCTGTTGTTAGGAGGGATGGTCAGTGTTTTCTTGTAGAAAACAAATATAAAAAAACAAAACAGTGAGTAAATGAGCAACTGGTGAAATAAGTGAAAGAACACAGGAGCAAGAATACCCCAGATGTCAAAAAGATAATCACAGTTACCAGAGGTCTTATTCGATCATGATTCTCTGGGATTTAACTCAGTGGCACAGTGCCTGCCTAGCAAGTATGAGGTTCTGAATTATACTCCAGGTACAAAAAAGAAAAAAATCATTTATTAATTTGCAATGTGAAAAGAACATTAATGTTGAATTTAGACCTCATAGATTCTTTGAAAATTATGGAATGTTTCAGAAGTAAGAGTTTTCCCAAGTGTTTATTCATTTTTATTCAAGATGGAGAATATTATAAAAAGGAGCATGAGGCGCTCTTATCACCTAAATATTTTAAGAAATTATTCAACAGACTAAAATAGGGCGTGGATGTGCCTACAAGGTACAGTTGTTTAACCTGTTCATTTTAGTCTGGAAGAGGTGAGGCTGTGAGCTGTTCCAGGATCTGCTCAGTGGACTATAGAGGGCTCCTGTGACTGAGGGATGCAAGCTGAGTTCCTATAACCCAAGACAACACTTTCTGTGAAATCCATACTTATAGAGTTCCATGTGAGCATTCAATTAAATCTCCCTAAGTTGATTAAAAGTCTGATTGGAGATAAACTTCATGCAGGGATTCTTTTTTAGCTATAAATGTGTGCACGTTCATACATATTATCGAAGACTGCAGAGTCATGATGACAACTGTGTCAGTAGGTTTTAAGGGAAATTAATGAAGGGAAGCAGCTCTGACTGTGTTCACCGCATGCACTTTCTCATCCTGATACTTTACTGAGATGTGCTGGCGAGGGAGGAGGCACAAAAGAAGGAAGGAATGGTGATGGACTGCTGAGAACACAGGTTGCTTGACCCTGATCCAAGCATGACTAGGCTAGAGGCCAATGGCTTTAAAAACTCTCTGCCAGAGAAAGAAATAGATTCTTGAGTTAGTATTATCCTTCACACTACAGTCCTGGCAAACATTTCAAAAATAATTCCTTTCATGATGGGTAGGTAATCCAACAGGATCTTTTAAAATTTTAGTTCTTTCTGTTCTATTTTGTCCTGCTTCATCTTCATTTTAGAACACTGATCGTTAGTTGTTGAATGCCCCTATGCAAACCTGGAGTTTGAATACAACTGATCCATTCCACAGCACCACCCCTATCCTGCAAGGAATGATGGGTACTGTGCTCAGAGGCCACTTGGCATCTCCCCTGGAGGGGGACACTAGAGGTGAGCAGACCCTCATGCTGAGAAGCTTCCAACTCCTTGCACCCTTGCCATGTGACCTTCTGCAGTCCTTGTCAGCTGCTGGCTCACCTGTGGTTGGTCCCTTCAGCTGGGGATGTATTTAACCTCTTCCTCTCTCTCTACTTCTGATAGCATGTAAAAACTCTGAGCATTGACGTTTTGAGGTTCAGCCATGTTTAATCTGAATCAGTTACACTACCTTGTTATCTTGTCCTCTGCATTTTTCAATGGTCAAGATGGTTGTCATCTCTCCTTAGGGCAACAGGTAACAAGGAGGAGACCCTTGACATGGACTCGACAATCCTGATTAGCCTGTCTTTACAATGCTGGATAGCAAACAAACCATTTAACCCCTTTAAATCAGAGTTCTCTCACAGTGTAATGGTTGTCTTAATAGAAGGATCATTTTCTGTCTCTTGCAGACTATGAAACATGACTTCTTTGCATTAGTCTCATAAAATGTTGCTTCCAAAAACATAACTTAAAACCATCTCACTCTACATTTATGAGGTGAAGATGTGCATTAAATAGAATCAACTCAAGAATAAATTATGATTTCAAAATCATAGTTTTCATCTTGATGGATTTACTTTAAAACAAATTCAAGTGGAGCCTATTTTTTCCTCCTGTTTTGCCCTCTTTGTGTTGTATTTCTTGGATTGCATTAAAAATTTCAGTATCATAGTAACAGTCTCACGTTTCTGGTGAGCACTTATTTCCTTTGCATCCCTGAAGACCACATAACTTTTTTTTTTTTTTTTTTTTTTTTTTTTTTTGCCAGCAGTTGGGACGTCCTACCTATGACTTTCAAGAATGGCCCAGAAGCTTTTTATTTTTTTTCATCATATCTAGGACACGCTTCTATTTTTCTACACTTTTAAAACCTTTTGGAAAGGTCCAGTATAAGAGATTCTGTAGTAAAAATTATTTTAATGGCAAGATTTTGAAATTAAAGTTTTGGACACATTTGTACAGTTCAAAGAAATAACTAAACTTAAGCCTTTTAAAACTGTCTTAATGTGAAACCATGTATTCTGGAAAAGAGGAGGTCGATTTGGTTAAGAACTCATCAAACAGAAAGATGAGTAGTTTTGAAACTGTTGAAAGCACATTACTCTTTCCATATTTGCAGGAATTTCCTATCAAGTAGTATAGTAGCTGATTATGCATGTTGCACGTGCTGGCATCTTAAATGGCGAAGTACAGAGGCTGTTTCTATGTGAACAACAGGGTAAAAACTGCGTTCAGACAGCAAGCATGGTTTAGTAGACTTTGATTTTAGAGCAATTTTAGGTTTGGAGAGACTCCTCTGAGCTGAAAGCGCTGAGTTCCCATAACCCTCACAGCCTTCCCTCTCCCCAGGGCTGACCATTATTTAAACTTGCATTAATGGATGAGGTTGTTATCATAAATAAACCAAAACTCGTGTGTTGAGGCTCATTATTTGTGTGAGAGTTTCCTCTGTTGTGCCTGTAGTGTAAGTGTTCCCAAATGTATCAGGGCATGCATTTGCCACTGTGGTGTCACGCAGACTAGCTGTGCTGCCAGAAAAGTCTCCCTTGCTTTGTCGACTCAACCTTTCTTCCCCTAGCACAGGGTAATATAAATCATTTTCATTTGCCATTGATAGAATAACACATAGTTCGAATCACATAATGTGTTGTTTTAACACTATGCATTCAGGTTTCTTTTATGTCTTTTCCTGATTTGTGTATTTGTATGTATATTGGACCTTCATACTCAACTATAAGACAGAATCTCACCAACTTGCTAAGCTGTTCAGAATGTGCTTGAACTTGTAGTCCTCCTGCTGCAGTCTCCTGAGGCCTGGGGTTGCATGTGCCACCCTGCTGGGCCCGATTTTTGTTCTATGGTGAACTTGCTGAGGTAAAAATACTAACAGGCTGTTCTTCGTGTAAATTCATTTTTAGAGAGTTATGTCTAAAATTTGACAAATGTCGCGCAGTACTCCCAGTTATCTTGCTTCTTTTTCTACTTTGCCTTGCATGCCCACATAGAACATGAGAAGGTTTCAAGCAGTTTTGTTGAGTTTATGTAATTAATCACCGTGTCATGTTGCTGAACTGGATGGAGCCAGAAACTAGATAAATTCACTAGAGATCTTTTATGCCTATACTTAAGAATTTAGGTCTGATTAAAATTCTTCAGGTTATGAAATCACCTTGCTACCTGCTTACTTCCAGGGTATATCAGAAACAAGTGTTTATTACATTCAGGTTGCTCATAGACCTTGGGATACTTAGCAATTGCACAAATAAAGTGGGCCTGAGGAATCCAGTTGAGATCTTGAGGTTGATAGAACCTTTGATAAATTGTCCAATTTGCTTCTGGTAGAGTGTTGCAGTTGGACAACTTAATGAGTATTTGTCTTTGTAAAGATTTCCAAGGATGAATTCTTGTATTCTGTCTCTTTATTATCTAGTTAAATGCTGCCATGTTAAGACTAAGAACATTCTGTATTCTATTATACATTAATAGCGTAAATTAATTATACATTTATATCAATCTCTGTGCAGAACTCCTTCCTCATGATCAGAAATTGTAATCAATTTATTTTTGTCATTCTTCCTAAATTGCCTTCTAAATGCTTTGATAGAGTCAGAGTGACCTAGAAGAATAAAAGGATCTCCTGTAAGCATTTGTGAAAAGATCTGATGGTGTTGGACACCATGATGACCATGCCAAGCAGTAAGGTCTGCTTTTATTGTCCCAATACTTTGGAAAGAATTAAAATTTGATGATTTTTCCTTTGTAAATACCTCTCTGCCACCCCCCAGAAGACCTGATTCTCATTTTGTAATTTATAAAACTGAGAGGAAACATTAGTGGGAAGAGACAGGTTTATGAAAAATGAGAAGCAGGGGGAGAAATGGCAAAGATGGAGCACAGGGGTCTGCAGTGACTTTGGGTTGGAGGGGTGGAGGGCACGTTGAATAAATTGTGGTGGGTCTTACCGTCAGGGAGCACAGGCACAGCGTGCTGAAATGTGGCAGAGAATGAAGCTATATGAAGTTAGGAGTTGAAACATTGCCACAGATGTTTTTAAAACAAGCACATTCAAATATTAGTTTTCCACATTAGACACCACAGAAAACCATTCCTTTGATATTTCAAGGTAGACCTTTTTAAGAAACTAAAGTCTGAAATAATTTACATGTTTATTTCCTTTAAGCATAACTTATAACCATAAACAATGGAGTGCATTCTGATTTCTTTTCCTTCCTTCCTTCCTTCCAAAATTGTAATCAACTATTCTTTCTTTCCTTCTTTCTTTCTTTCTTTCTTTCTTTCTTTCTTTCTTTCTTTCTTTCTTTTTCTTTTTTATTTAGTGTAGGTCTACAGAATCTCACTACACAGATCAGACTTGTAGTGATACTGCTGTTTTCAACCTCCTAAGAGCTGGAATTGCAGGAATGTTCCACCATGCCCAGTCTCAGTCACTGACCATCATGACACACCAGGGATTTAACCTCTGTCCCTGTGTCTGCCTAAACAGGTGCTTTCATCCTCGGAGCTATCTGGCTGACCTTGCATTCTGATTTCATACCATATTCAAAATTCATTGGCATGAATGGCTTTTTATTGTTCTCATAAATCAACTACACCACAGAAAATAAGATTAAAACAACTTCTTCAGAATTGTTTCTGAAAACAATTCTAAAAAATTGCAAAAAAAAAAAAAAGGGTCAAAGTAGCATTTGTGAGTAGAACTTTAAGAAATGTGAATTATATTATCATTACTTTGAATGTTATGAATTGCTTTATTTGTTTGCTTGTTTATGTACAGGGGGATCTTGTGCTTGCCAGGCATGTGTTTGTGCAACTGAGTTATCTCTGCTGCCTGAACTACTTTATTATTTAAGTAATGTTCACTACTAGAAGGTAGAAGGCTTCAGCTGGGTTTTTAAGTCTCCAAATTAAAGGAGAAAACGTTTAGCTTTCTTCTCCTTTGGAAAGACATGGTTAGAATTTCTGTGAGACAGTTCCTATTGTACAGAATTAGGGTTTTCCAGGAGCAGCCAATCACCCAGGCTGTAAGTCTGTGCCACACCCAAAGCCCCTTCTTTTCCTGAAAAGAGAGGCAGGAGCACACCATGCCCACTGCAACTCCCTGGAGTCAAATCTGACGACACACGTTACTACATGTGTGACTTGTTAGTGAACATGCGTGCACTGAGACAGAAAATATGCCTGTCAAAAGATATTTTTTAAATACAAACATATCCCATTAAAATTTCAGAGAAAAGGCTAAACTTCTTAACTCAGTAAAAATGTTTTTGCAATTGTTCAACTTAATGCAATGCTTCCAAAATTCTCTCTGAAAGTCCTTATAAATTTCTTTGTTAGCCTATTTGCCCCACTGCTATCTTCTCATCATGCTTCAGAAGACAATGGCCTTTTAATAAGAAAAATCCTCTTGAAATTATATTTCCAAGGGGGTCCTGGCCACAGCATCTGCAAAGTAGTTCAGTGGATTTTGCTCTCTGTTGGGTTATTGTTAAAAGCACAAGTGGCCAATGCCCAGGTTTTATACCACAGCCACTTCAGTGATGAATTACAAATTGGATTGGTGTGTGTAGCAGGGCCTTTCTTGTCAGGAAATACAAGCTTTCAACACAAAGGAGCAATTGTATTTGATGGTCAGGAGCTTAGAAAATAAGACCTAAAATATATACTGGTTGTTAGTACACAAGAGTCACATAGCCCAGCCACACCCAATATTTGGTCTTTAAAAAATGTCTACATGTGAGTGAGTCAGAGACTGAGAGGATGATTTAATGATGGGATCAAAGTATTTGGGATTTTCAAGGCTTATTTAGGATATCTTGGGACGCCAAAGGAGAGTGTCCAAAGCAAAGAACAAATGATTGATTTCACATCTGTGCTACCACATTTAAAATCTGCAAACTTAACCAAAGTGCCAACAGTAATTAGCACTATGGAGTCTACTACAAGGACTTGAAGGAGTGATATTCTATATGAAAATGTGATGTATGAAAAGAGAAGGAAGAGAATAACTGACAGCCACTTGTGACCCAGGGAAGCATTATATCAAATAGGATAAATATGTCAGATCGTTGCTTATCCATGGATAATGTAATCTGAAACTAAACATGATTTCATTATTCCTTTCCCATATCTTACATAAAGTCCATAATATCTTGCTTCTAGAAGACAGAGACATCTGATATTTGTGGAGAACTTACAGTTTTCTAGGATCCTAAAAGTCCTTTATTATCTTAAAAAGTTTTGCCACCTGCAGAGTACTCACTGTAATTTAAGGGAGACAGTCTTGCAAGAAGAAAGATGCTAAGGCAGTGACCATGGCCATTATAAACACACTCAACACTTGGGATCTGTTGCCCCAAGATCATACTCAGCATCATTTATTTACAGTGTTAATTTGAGATAATTTTACCATGCCAAGTAGAAAGATCACTTAAATTTTGACTATCTTTTCTACAAGTGAATGAAGTTATTTCCCCTAAATATCTGTCCCCAAAATATGTTTATTTTGATTTATTTGAAGAAGTTAATGACTGTGTCTATAAACTCTGGAGACATAATTCAAGTTTTGTCCTTTGATCTCTATAGAGGAGTTTATAAGGAGTGCAGGTCAAAGATCTCTATTTAAAGTAAAAAACAAACAAAACAACCCCCTCCTGGAAAATGTCACCAACAATTTTAAACACCTGATCATGACTAATACTTGTTGAATAATAACTTTCTGGCAGTGATTTAAAGACAGTTTGTGGCAAACTCAGCCCCTAAAATTGCAAGAAAAGAATGCTAGTTCATAGTTTTCTAGATATCAGGATTTTTTTTTTTTTTTTTTTAATGAGACAAACAGGCAGTTGATATCAACTGACCAACAGGCAATGGTTTGCCTGCCAGAATATCTCTGATCAGATTATCATTGATCAAGAAAAGAAGTGGCATCAAGGGTCTCGTGGTTTAGAAGAGCTGGGGATAGAGAGACAGAGTGCCTTGCTGGTCTGATGGCTGCAGACCCAGTAAGAGGAACGTAGAACATTTTTTGGAATGTGCACGTGCTTAACACCTGGAATGTTCTGAGAGTTACAGTCATATTTCATCCGTCAGCAGACTGCAAAGCCAAATGCTGATCTGAAGTTGAATTTCTGAGGCTGTTCTTCTGGAGCTCACAATATACCCTACTTGTCATCTCTCAGACATAAGCCTTTAATCCCTGCTTCCTAAAATTGTTTATTTTAAAATGTGAGAAAGTTTAAGGATGTCACAGCTGAACTGTAAGCTTTCTCTTTAAAGAATCACATCCTTCAAGCCCATCTTCAGTGGAGAAGCTGGCATCACATATGCGGAGCAGATGGCCTTCTGTAGCGCTGGCCAGCCCGCGTGTGCAGCTGGACTGTCTGGCACACAGGTGTCCTGATTTGGACCTCCTTGAAATTCTGACACTACGCTTTTCTCCATTGGGAAGTATGATGTGGCAATGTTGTTTTCCAGGGACCAAAAAAAAAAAAAAGAGAAAAAAGAAACAAAACAAAAAAAACCCAAAAAACACTGCCCTAAACTTGAGGTCTCTTGATAAGGTGTAACATAACACTCTTACCCAAAGCTTTGGCCAGGACTTGATGGTTTATTGGAGTCTGGGAGAGTTTGTTAAATTTTATTTTCTTTTTATATTATGCATTGCTATACATGACCTCACCTTTCACCTCTCTGTATTTTGGGTACTTTTCAGAAGGATGGGAAAGTCTGATGGAGGGAAACAACCCTTTGGAAATCAAACAGACAGAAAAAGCCAAAAATCGTATTCAAGTGAGTGACTTTTTCATTCCTTGGTGAATACTGAGCAACTGCATGCCAAAATTAAGGCATCCTCAGTTGTTTAAGGCAAGGTTCACATGAGAATAAATAAGAGAAGATAAATTAATTAAAGAGCAAATGATTGACTTATAATCTGTGCTGTGGCATTAAGAATTGCACATGTAACCATGGTGCTAATATTAATTAGCATTATGGAATCTAATAGAAGGACTTATTTGGCGTTTAGGATACATGAAAAGAGAGGAACAGGATAACTGACAGCCACTTGTGTTTTTTCATAGCATTGGGCAAAAACTACTGTGAAAGTAAGATTTTAAAAATATAGGAAACGGAGAAGAAATTTCATTGCTGTCCTTTCTGCATAATCTTTAACATAATCACTTCAGTCTTACCAAACATATTTCCCAGTGCAGAGCCCAGATGTTTTGAAGTTTTATTTTTTTAAAGAACACAATATTTAAGAAGTTTCCCATTTCTATCTTAGTAACAGCGGCTTCTAGCAACTGCATATTATGAGCATAGCCAAATAAGAAAAACAATAGAGGGAATGTGGGAGCGATCTTACCACAGTGCAGAGCTTTAGGTTGTGCTCCTGTCCTATCTCTGTCTTTTTGTTGTGAACAAAAACACAATTTAATTATATCAATTTATTAAATCCTCCTCATTTTCATTCAAGCATGTCCAGCAAGATTGACTGACAGTGTGGTTAGATGAACAGATACAATCACTCAGCTGTACAGGGACCTAAAGACTTCTTTCTTTGAAGAAAGTTTATCCTAACGTTGCTGTCACTCTAAGAGGAATCACAGGATACTAAAGAGAAGTTCTGATGTTCAATAAGTGAAGGCTTATTCTGTCAAATAAAGACCTTGATGTTCATTCTGGACTACCTTGAAAGTAGAATATAAAATTAAGTATGTAGGAAAATTTAAGTGCCTAAAAAGCAACTCAGGTTTACTTGGAATAAGCCATGACAAGACTAAGTGTATTATTTTTTTTCCAGGAAGGTGCTTTGTGTTTGACATTTGTAGTTGTTCCTCTGTGACTGAATGATCTCCCAGCTTTCAATATTGCTGTATGCTAATGGCTCCCACATTTATATCTCTAGGTAAAACCTCTCTTGAAACTTACTGAAAAACACTAAGACCAAGTTCTTACTTAATATTTCTACTAAGTGCTTGTTATTGTTTATACCCAAATCTCATCTTTTTCATTTTTCACACCATGGCTTTTTTCACCCTACCTGACCGTAATCCTGCTTTTACATTCTCTAAAAGAACTTTGCGGTCATCTGTAATGTTGTTCTTTCTGTAGCATATACACTCAGTGGGTCAGAAAAGCTTATTGACTGAAAGACTAAGTTAAGCTCCTTAGCTCTACTTTGTTTGAATTATGGCTTTAATTCGCAGAAGCACCCCAATAGTGGTCTGACTTCACAAGTTGCAGAAAAACAACACAAATTTAAATTTGTCTGAATGCAAGTGATAAAGAGCAGAGCGGGCCTTCCTAGAAGACAACTTCATATAAAGTGAAAAACATTTTATTTTATAGCCTAGGAATCATTTTATCTGTCTACATTTAGAACATTTTAAATAACTGATATTCTAGAAAGTAATGAAACTGTCAAGTCTTCTAAGGCTGGGGCAGAAAAAATTAACTGAAATAGCATTTAATAACCATAGCCCATAAAAGCAGGAAAAAAAAAAAAAAAACCCTCTAAACTCTTGTTAGCAACAATGGGATTCCTTAAACACTTTTAGCATCACATCAAAATCTACATGCTAGCAGACATTTTCTTGATGCTTCCTCTTCTTTTTTAAATTTTATTGCTGTCTTTTAAATTTCTCTGTGTCATGTGTCATAGTTATACTTGCAGCATTAGTGATTAAGTTAAACAATAATTATGAATTTCAGATTTTCTATAATGCCTTTCATAGTAAGCAATAATTTAGTTCCCTGAACCCAGACTTCGAAATTACTTTTCTCTAATTGGAATGACTGGAAAAACAAATCTAATTTGTTGTTTATAGATGAGGGAAATGATATCATATAAATAGTGTTGGGATATTATTACAGCCTAATTTATCATCGACCCCAAGTTTTATTGAATACATTTAATTTTTATTTTTTCACTTCTACTGTCAATGTGAGGATTAGTCTATCATATTGGTGCATAGATATTTGAAGAAAATTGTCTTTTATTTCAACAACAAAAAATGGCTTTTGTTTCTATTTGAGATTATTCTGTGATCCTGTTTATAGAAATTAGTATTTGTGACATAAGATATATGAAAAATATAGTTTGTTAATTGATCTGGAGTATTAACAAATCAATCAACAAAACAGTTGAAAACTAGGTAGCAGTACTGACATAGCTCATTAAGGAAAGAGGCATTATTTTAAAACTGATACAGTAAAAATTGGGTGTCCATGTGGGAAAAACGATTTTGGGGCATTACTTAAGTACGTTCAAAAAATAAATTCCAAACAGATTAGTGTTTTCAAGATAAGAAAGCTGGTTTATTCAGTACATTGCAGAGAAAGTAGAAACAGGTCCCTAATGGGCAATATATGCAACACACATCATCTTCTCAAATTTTGCATGAGTAAGGACCATGTTCATACTACACAGCAAATCTCAGAAGAATGAGTGGAGAATTACCAGAAAGATAAACAATCCAGTGAAAATGAGTCAAACACATGAAATGACTCTTAAGAGTTAATAAAATGAAGGCTAATAAGAATTTGAATAAAGCGTCAGTCTTATTAGGAGCAAGGAGAATGCAAATTAAGAGATCGATCTTCCAATGTATGACATTAGGTTATAAAAAATTAAGAATGTTGACAATACTAAGTGTGTGGGGGCAGATGTGAATGATAATGTAGGGCTCATGGGAGTAGATTCACTATACTCCTATGTTAATGCCTTATAATTCTGAGTGTTCATAAACTTTATAACCTGGTAATTCTCTCAAGACTATATCCCAGATAATGTTTAAACATACAGACCAGAATACATGACAGAGACATGCCATAGCATCATGATTTAGCTTTTTCTTGCTTGAAAGATATTTTAATACGGTGGCTTTTGTTTTGTTTTGTTTTTGCTATGAGCCGTTGTAGTCCAGGATCTTTTTCTGTGTTCGCTTCTAGATCTAGTTAATTGGTTTATCTCCACCCTTCGTGTTGTTCCGTGGAGTTGCTCCACCATAATTCACAGAGACATTCTGTCTGTGAGCGTTTGGGTTGCTAAAGCTAAATAACGTGAAGGATAGTGTTAATCTGGAGTGAGTCAAGGGAGTTTGGGTAAGGAGGGTCTACTTACTAAGTAAGCAAGTTATAGGTACCTTTATAGTTCCTGGGGTGATTGGTGAGGTTTCAATTGTGTTTCATAACTCAAAAACTGTCTAAATATATTTTCATATATTTAAAATATTTAAAAAAGCCATACAAAAGAAAGAGCTGAGCATGGGGCCAATTTGAAGGTCTCTATTCAAGAGGGATAACTGTAGAGGAAAATCGAGAAGCAAGGATCTCTGAACACATCCTTTAAAAATATTACTGTTTAAAGTTTATTTTACAGCCTACACATTGAAAATGACACGATAAACAATATTAGAGAGAAGTGTGTTAAAAACTTGCACTTTAGAGATTAGAGCTGAAGCTTTTGTTCGTTTTTGCCCTGAGCAGGGTTGGATCCCTTTCCACTCACCCGCATTCTCACCCTCAGGAACAGTCCCCTGATAGAGGAGCCTGATACTCCTCTGCTTCACCACCCCCTGTGAAAATATCCTAGTAGGAATATCTTTTACTTATCTTGGAACCAACTTTATTTTGGAAAAGCATCCGTGGCTTCCAGGAACAGCCCCTGAAGCAAAGCCTGCCTCTATCCTCTTGTAGCTAATAGGAAACTGTCTAAACACAAAATTGCTTAGAGTGATCGAGGAGAATAAAGAAGTTGCAGTTCAGGGGTAGAGAGTAATTTTAAGTTCTCGGCGCTGAAACCAACACAAATACTAATGAAATTTCTTTTCATGCTATCTACAAAAATATTGCTGAACTCTTCTCCTGCAAATGGCAGTATTCAATCTGCTCCTTGGGTGATATTTCTTAAATTGTAGTAAAACAGGTTACATTATCTTTCAGATCTATGTTTAAAGTGTCCTTTCAATAGTGCTACATTTATGGCATGTGAAATTTTTCAGCAGCTTAGCTCTGGATATATTTTTCTTGCTTCCTCTGAGCAGTGCAGTTAAAATGATATTTGTTGTTTGACTGGTAAGTTATATTTGTTAACTTCTGGTTACAAAGATGACAAGTGTACATTCTGTTCCACCTCAAGAACAGATTTCTAATTTTTTGAGATAAAAGTTGCTTCATGCCAGTGATTCTCGAAGTTTGACCCAAAGGCTCTCGGATGTCTGGCATCTTTTCTGAAAGTCCAGAAGGTCAAAATTCCTTTCTGCAGTAGCACTAAGATGTCTGTTGCTCTTCTCACTGTGTGAAATTTGTACCAATGGTGCAGAACTGCGATGGGTAAAATTACTGGTGCCTTAGCAGAAATCAAGTTAATCAAACTGCCCATTTTGTACATTGTAGTCTTTAATAATAAAATATTTACACATAATAAAGTTTTACACACACACACACACACACACACACACACACACAGCCACCACCCTCAGCAGCACCACCACCACCACATCTTGCCTTTAAGAATTCTACTACCTGACTTGACCACACTTCTTTTAATATCCTGTCTGGCATGCATGTGTAAAGGACCTTTGCCTTCGCTGTGTACCAAACTGTGGCTTGGCAGTGCAGGGCCAGGGAGGTGACCTCAATGCTTTTTTCAGTAAAACCATGTTAAGCTAAAAGGATGACAGATAAGTTACAGTTATCCAGACTGGGGATCTCAGCAAGAATCTTCTCAGAAATGAATGAAATGAATTTGCTGCTTCAAAGTAAACAACTCAGAAAACTTTTGCCCTGATAGGATTTGAGTTTTCGAGATCTACACGATTCCACAACACTCCACGGAGCTGCACTCTCTAATTCATCAGTGGATGATACTGGGGAATTGTAATGCACAGGAAACTGAGGGATTTTATTTTCACACGGTAGAAAAGTGTCAGGATTTGAGGTTCCATATTGAGACAAGCCTTTAAGAAACACTTCTGTCAAGTTTTGACGTAGCTACCAAAGGTGACTATTCATAATAATATAAAATGCAATCAAACTGCCTCTGCTCTTTTAAACTACATATCCGTAGGGGGCCTGATTTTCCAATTCTAGTTCAGCCCAAACGCTGCATCACCAAAGTGAATGTCTCAGCAGGTAAACGGCATCCAGGCGGCTGCTATTAAATTGGACATTGAAGAAGCTTTCCAAAACGTCAAATAATTCTATGTTCTTCAGTATACTTTGGCCTTGTAAGTTATTTTCCATAAATGTGGTTATTTATGCTAATATGCAGCGGGATAAATGTTGTTTTCGAATGAATGAATATATAACTATAATTCCTTAGTTTGAACTTCTAATATGATAAGTATGGATAAATACATTTTCTGCAAATTCTTGTGTTTCCTTCTTCAGCAGTTAGAAGCAAAGTAAAGAGAAACAGGAACTTCAGAACTTAATTCAAGTATAAAGAATACACTCAGTTTTCATCTGTTCTTCTGAGTTTGATGTTCTACCTTATGATTCATAATGTATCTTATTTATTAAGTTCAGGCCCCACATTTCTCCTCTAAGCCAGTATCTATTAAGAACCTGCTATGTGACAAATACTATCCTAACAGTACAAATACAGACACTAGACAAATGGTTTCTCTCAGAGGGGATGGAATGCTTAATATTAGGTTGAGTTTACCTTTATACGTATACAAGGTTGCATTAAAAACATCAGCGTGCACTTAGAAAGCTGTTTCAATTTAGAACACAGGAATGAAATTATTTCTATTGCTTAATGGATTTTATAGTTAGCTTTTTATGTGAACATTAAAGGAAATCACTGGGCCCTTTAGAATTTTAAGTTGACAGAGGCTTTAACCAAAAATCATGGCAGTAGGTTAACTGAGTACAGATAGAGAGTACTGTGACCGTTCCTACCTTTCAGGAAGGCGTTCTACTTACTGGTAGGTAAATCAAATTATTTAAATAAACGTGGAAAGGCCACAGTTATTTTTTTAAGTGCAAAAAAGAGCTCATGTAAACCTATAAAGTGAGGGCAGACTTCACAGATGGCAGAAATACTTTGGTTTCCCTGGAGGAAAATAAATTCTTTTGAAATACAAATTTAAGGAATTGAGGAAGGCACCTGGGGCCAAGTTCTTATCCTCTGTAATTTGAGGAGAATTCCCACAGAATTGCAGAGACTGAAAAGCTAGTTAGCAAGTACTCATTTAAAGGAAAATCTCTGCTAGCCAAGAAGCTTAAAATTACTTTTTGCATAACAAAATGCCTAATTCCACTTTGATACTGATTCAAGAATGTCCTTTCCAATGCTGTGTCAAGGCAAGGGCTCATGTATTTCATTAAAGTGACTTACTTGAAAAAATATTGCTGTCCCTTTGCCCTCCCCCAGCTGCAAGCTCCCTTGTTGACTTATGATTTCATAAATTTATTCTGAAATAAAATTTCATTTTTCCTTTGCTCTACTCTTTCCAGCTGCAAACTTCTACCCAGATTTGTACAATAATTAATACATGTGTTTAAAATAACTACACATCTTTCTCTCTCTACCCTCCCTCTCAGCTGCCGATTCTTAGCCCTTTTGTGTGTGCGATTTTTTAGATTTTTGTTTGTAATACTATTTCAAAATAGACCAAAGAAGAAAGCCTTCAGATTCTGTGACCCCTCATTCCAAGCCCACGTCCCTGTGCCAACTCCCGCAGCTCTGATAGCTGCCAGCAGAGACTGTCGTAGGCCTGCCACAGGTGACAGTACTTTTTGAGGAAGGGTGGGTGCTGGGGTTGAACCCCTGGCCTGGTGTATACCAGGTGAGGCTGCACCCTGAGCCACAGTCCCCTCCCTGTGCAGGATCACTTCTGATTTCCACTTTTCTTTTATTTTTCAGTTCTTCCTACCTCAAAACATTACCAAATAGGTATTAGCTAAAGAAGGGAATTTAATAATTTTCTAGTATTGACTTAAAGGTAGTTTTTTATGCTTAAAGAGGATAGGACAGTCCGCTTTCTGAATGATCCTTCAGCCATGATCTCTTCATTTAATAAATATTGCCTGAGGGTACAGGGGTCCTCTGTATGTGGAGATGAGATGTTCAGTGCTATTAGGGTAACTCTTAACATTCCTGCTTTTGCTTATCACTTTTCCAAATAGAAAATTCCTTGTTTTTTGGCAGTTTATAAAAAGGCACTGCAAATAATCAAACATTTCTCTTAGCAGGATAAAGATTAATATTCTGTGGGATTGCCCACTCTTGATCACCTCTCAGCCCTTTGGCTAAGGTCGAGTGTGGTACCCAGTCTTGATTATAATCACTTGTCATTTTTCTACATACTCTTGAAAATTCTACCTTAGTAAAAACAACAAAACTAGGAAAATCTGTTATTACTCCAACTAATGTAATTTTATTTGACATTATTAGGTTAGATCATCAAACACTAAAAACTTGGGGAAAAAGTGTAAACCTAATTAGATGTTGAATAAATCATTTCTCACCCAGAGAAAGTCGGGTCTGGATGTGTGTTTAAGGTGGCTTTGAGTGTCGAAACCTCATAGGACTATAAGTCTTGCCACTTTGACCTTCTATATATTGGTGGAGTGAGCTTCAAAATTGCAAATCTAATAGTGTTTCCCTGCCTTAAGATGAATATTACCCATCTTACAAGTTACAGTTCTGTAATTGTGAAATTACTTGTCATGTTGGTTTTTCTTTTGCCACCTAAATGCTATTTGGGTAATTCATGTCCATCAACAGTCTGCAATCCTACATTGCTTTCTCTACACAGTCTTTTTATACTTCTCAGCACAAAATAAGATTCCCTTGTAGGTGCTCCAATAGCACCTTTTATTTGCTTTCTATAACTATTGCTATGCAGAATAATCTTGGTCAGTTTGTTATCCTATTCTATTCCATCCCAGCCCAGCCCAGCCCAGCCCAGCCCACCCCACAACATCCTACCCTATCCTGCTATGCACTGCCCTGCTTTGCCCTGCCCTGCCCTGCCCTATCCTACCTTACCCTACTCTACGCTACCCTACCCTACCCTACCCTACCCTACCCTACCCTACCCTATCCTATCCTATCCTATCCTATCCTAGAGATCATATTAGTTTTACCAGTATGTACTCAATGTCTAGCCCCATGACAGGTATGGAGCAGATATATAGAAAATATTAATTAAGTAAATTAATGAATGAATATTGACATCTAAATCTTTGTTTTCTTAACATTGTGTTTTTAATTGTTTTAATTTTTAATTTTTTTTATGTATTTGGTTGTTGTAGGGTCTCACTATGCAGCTCAGACTCATGGTGACCCTCCTGTTTTTCAGACTCCCCAGTGCTGGGATTACAGATGTGTGTTATTATGCCCAGACTTTGGCCAGCTCAGCCTGCCTTGGGGGTGAGGCTGGCATGGCATGTGGTGTCAGGGATTGAATTCCAGTCCCTGTGCTTGCTTAAACTTGCCTAGGCAAGTGCTTTAGTCCACTGAGCTATCTTGCTGGTCCTCTTAACTTTGATAAAGTGTTCAAAGTTTGTTTTTACTTGTTTGGCTCACTTAGGTTTTAATGATGGTTATTAGAGATTATAATTTCTCTTAACCTTGAGGCTTTAGCTAAGTCAGGAGCTACCCAGTAGAATGTTTTTTAGTTGAGTCACCCACAATTTTTGGGGAGGTGAGAAGATGATATAGGATTTAACTTAGGGAATTTTTGTTTAAATTGATATTTTTCTAAAGAATCAGTACTTGTTTACAGCAATGAATAACTGCAATCACCTCCCACTGCTTACTGTAGTCCCTAGTAACATCAGATACATCACTGTGTGTAGGCTGTCTCACACAGCACTTCCAACACTTGGGTGTGTACCACTTGGGTGTGTACTACTTTCTAAACTTAGCTACACAGCAGAAAGACCCAAGGCCTAGACCATCTGATACTTCTTAAATGAAACCTTTTGATGTAAAATACAGGCATTATTAGCTTTTTTTAAAAAAAAAATAAGTTATTTTATTATGCAGTGCTATTGAGATCCACTGCACTGGACAATGAAAACAGAACAGGAGGTTTGGAGTCACATTGCAACCCATGATGGTATTATCCACAGACAGCTTTCTGGATTAGAAAGCACCTCTCCTGGTGAGCAGCAACTCTGGCAACCTCAGTATTTGATTTCTTCTCAAACCATTTCCTATTTCATAGAGGTATGACTTAAACAATATAGTTAGCCTGTTTTCTTATTGAAGTTTGTCTGAAACCACGCTCTGAAAAACTTTCAACTCTTATCATTGTGTAAAGGAAGCAGACAGTTCCATTGTGTCCACCTCTGAACTCAGGTGGTATAAAAATGTGGTGACTGATCCTCACTTTATGCACAAGTTTTAGAGTCAACATCACCAAATCAACCACTTTCAAAAAGAAAAAATCTAGTTTTGTCTTATTAAAGAAAAAAAAAACACTAATCAATCCAAGAGAAGTTATATTTCACTTATTAGTTGTAAATATAAGAAGTTCTATTTAAAAAATATTTTCTACTTATATCATCTAAAATACTGTTCTTTGGAAAGTTTGCTCAGCATGTCCATATTTGACATAACTTTCATGCTAATATTCCTATTTCATCCCACTGTTCCCCTCCAGAATACAAGTGATGATAGAAATATATGACAAATATTTAATTTAAAACTAGCATAATAAAGGCACATTGCACCTTGTTTTGAACATACTTTGAACACACTTATCCCATGATTGTTGACACCCTCTGCTGAAATGGCCCTGAAATCTTCTTTCCTGTCTCTGAGATATGGTAAAAAGTGCGACAAATGTTACAGAAAGGCAGACTTACAAAAACATTTCAGTGTGTCCTCATCTACCTATTCATCAACTTTCTATTCTCCAAAGTCAAAATGGTCATGGAAAGTCAATATTATGAATCCATTCAAGTAACAGAGGCAATCAGGACAGTATAGCTGAACGCCTGAGAGAACTTCCAGAACTGCCTCAGAAATATCAAGAGTGAAGAGATAAATGTGTGTTAATTTTGAGGAGATGCTTCATACTCAAGAAAGGCTAACATTTCATTTCAGTTAGCTCACACAGGATGTCCTTGCCTATCAAAATGTAAGACCAAGAGCTTGATTCTTAGTTATTGGCTGCACATTCCCTTCACTTTTATTTGATTTTCTTGTATGAATGGAGGACCCAAGCCAGAGACTCTCAGCTGCCTGTTCAGTTATCTTTTGCTTGTATAGGACTGAGAATTATGCAGTGTGGGAGTGTCTCCATTACTTTTCTCTTGCTGCTGGGACAAAATATCCAATAATCAAAATTAAGAAAAAGGAAACTTTTATTTAGCTCACAGTTAGTGGAGGTTTCAGGCCATACTTGGCTGGCTGCAAGGAGGAGTGGCACATAAAGAAGGGCAGCATTCATGATGGCAGAAAACAGCAAAAAGCAAAGGGAAGAGCAGCAACTGTGGCAGCTGGCAAATCCCTCCCCCCTCCTCATGTTTGTATGCAGATTATCTATCTCAGGGAGAGTGTAGCATTCACATCCCAAATCCCAGCATTAGATAAAGAATCAGGAAGAAAACAGTGGTTCTCAACCTTTCTAATGCTTGACCTTGCAATACAGTTCCTCCTGTTGCGGTGACCCCAAACCAAAGAATAATTTTGGTGGCTATTTCAAATTACTAATTCTGATAAATAACACTTCACCATGGCATAAAATAGGCTTAAATATGTATTTTCCAATGGCTTTAGGCGATCCCTGTGTTTTGGTCATTCAATCCCCGCCTGGGTCACGACCCACAGGTTGAGAACTGCTGAGCTAGAAGCTGCCCCATGACTGCATGAAGCTTTAAGGGGAACAACTAGACACAAACCATAGCGAGGAATTAGAACTGAGCAGAAAGTACCCAGAAAACCCTCTGCACTCCAGTCAGACATAGAATTCAACACTTGGTATATATGCACCATTCATCTGACTTCAAATAGATCTTAGAAATTCTACTCAAACACCTTCTTGGTGCCAAAGAAGTGTTTGCTGAAAAAATTCTTCTCTTTTTCCCCTTGTCTTTTTTTTTATGCTAAACATGGAAAGAGGGCCTGAGATCAAGGAAGACTTCTTCCCTGGGTTAGTTAAGTACATAGAGAAAGGGATTACTTTGAACATATCTTGAAGATACTGACTTTCTTCCTTCTGAATCATGCTATAACACTCTACTCATGTTACCAGATTTATGTCTAAAAACATGATTGTCATTAACAACATAGAAAAAAACTGTTAATTTTGATGTCATTTTAATGTGAATCCTAAGGTATAACATTCTAGCTCTTTGATTTTCATTTCCAACATTTACTTCTGGCTCTTGCCCTCTCGCCTCCTGGAGTCACATAGTTTTTGTCTTCTGCATTTTCTGTGATGTCAGTCTTTGATGGCGTGACAGATTTGTATCTTAAAGGGTGTTTCGGAAGCATTGCAACTCTAATTTTTGTATAGCTAAGCTGTTCCAGGGCCTGTAGACTTTACCAAGAAGTTTCTGCGGTGACTCGGTTCCGCTGTGGTTAGAGCTGGGAAATCGCTGTTCTAAAGAGAAGGTACTCATCAGGTGTGGCTGAACACTGTCTAGTCTGGGTAGCTTAATCTGTGAGAAAAAAAATACTTGAAGGCACCCTTCCGACAAATGCGCGATCATACTACAGCTATCTTATGGTGACTATACGAACCTACTAGAATCAAAAAAGCAAAATATTATAAAACACATTATTTGATCTCTCTATTGGCATATTTGAAAATATTTATTTCTTTATTTATAAGTTCAGACCAATAATGCAAATGGAATGTAAGAGATCTCTTAAGGAATTAAGAATGTGGTGTCCACCAAACACCGACTCAGGAAGGAAGGATGCAATGAGGTTGCAGCCATCACAATATCTCCATGTATTTAGGGGGAACTATGTTAAAGGCTTCTGTAATGAGGAAGCACAGGTAAGCCTTTTTTGCATTTTTATCTCTTTTTTTTTTTTTGTCTTTCTGGGTTTTTTTGTTTGTTTTCTATTCTTGTTGTAATAAATTACCACCAATTCAGTGACTTAAACCAAAATAAATTATCTCATAATTTTATGGGTCAGGGTTTGCACTGGTCTCTCTCCAGAGCCAGCCACAGCACATCTGAGCTCTCTTCAAACCTGCCTCTTCAGCCCCTCTTCCAAGCAATGCCTCCTTTTAACCCAAGCTCTTTGAATGTTATTCTGGTTTTGTTCACCTCCATGATTGGCCTTGACTGGGCTCACGCAGGCATTCCAGAACAGTCTGTCTTCTCATGGAAAGGCTTTAACCCATTCACCTCTGGAGAGTCTCTTTGCCTTATAAAGTAACACATTCACAGGACTCAGGAATTGGGACATAATCATCTTTAGGGGTCACTGTCCTGCCTTTTATAAAGTGAGTGACTTTTAGACAGTTTGTTTACTACATTTCCTATAATTTTATTGAATTACACAGTTGATACTGAGGTAAATTTTAAAACTTTATTAGTAGGATTTTTTTTGTAAATTCATGTATAGTTAATTAAAATAATTAGTATGAATACAACGAAAAATAGATGTCACAGCTTTTTTATGTATTTGGTACAGGGTCTCAGTGTGCAGCTCAGACTTGTAGTGATCCTCCAGTTTCAGTCTTCTTAGTGCTGGGATTACCGATGTGTACCACCATGCCTGGTCTCAGTGGTTGGCTCAGTGTGCCTAGTGTGTCTCTGTGCTTGCCTAAGCAGGTTCTTACTCAGCTGAGCTATCTTGCTGCCCCTCAACTTTTTGATGGGAATTCTAAATCACCCTTAAAGATTTCTCAGACATCCTGTGAATCCTAGCATAGGTCTATTAATAATAGCCAACAGTCAGTTTTGGTTTGGTATTGAAATAATTACTTGTATTGGTATCTGGCTGAGCACCAGAGGCACTGTTCCATAGATAAAAAATGTGTGTCTCTAAACACTTAAGTTAGTGTGAGGTAGGATGCTCACAGACCAAGAAGAACTTTGGAACAGTGACTAAAAATGCAATAGTATAAACACCCTCTCCCAATTATGACTAGAATTGTGGGCTACACTTAAATTGTTTTCTCTCTTGAATTCTATATTACTTATCTAGCCAAGAATATAGCTCAGTAGAATAAATGCTTGCCTTAGAAGCCCAGAGTCCTGAGTTCAATTCCCAGATCTGAAAAAAAAAAGTCCCGTATATTACTTATCCAGTCTCCCTTCCTCTCTCTTTCTCTCCTCTTTCACATAGTATTGTGAATATAAGTGATGTTGACCCATATTATTTCACTAATCCTAACTTTTACTATCTCTCATGACAGCACTAAATAAAAGAAGTAAGGAATATGAATTCTATTCTGATTTTTTCCCCATCTAGTAGTTCAGTTTAGAACACAAGAGTTCCATTCTATAACATTCAAAAGAAGTGCTTCTCACATTTTAATATGGCTATAGTTTAATTTGGGATCTTACAAGACTGCAAATTTTGATTTTGAAGGTCTGAGGTGCAGCCTAATATTTTATAATTTAATAAGGTTTCAGGTGATACGACAATGTCAGAGTCAGTCATGCACCAGGTTCATTTTACCTCATTGACAATAAGTTGTTGATGTAGCAACCCCTGATCAGTAAGAAAGGAATCTGCAGGCTCTGGGATTTGGTATATACACTTGGCAACGCTAGAGCCTGAACGCTCCAAATCAAAATCATGCTAACGTAGAACTTAAGGGCAGTGGCTCCAAGCTTTGGTTGGGCCATGGTGCCATGAAGATGTAGTGGATGGTAGGACCTCCTTCTGAGATCCCGTGGCCTCTCTGGTCAGCTAAGGGTTGGTGTACCTGGGAGACAGTTGTCTCTTCAGGGATATCAGGGAAGGGGAGCATGAGCATGTTAGGGACCTAGAGGTGGTGAAGCCAGGAGAAACTCTGGTGGGTCTCAGAGTGCTCAGGCGCTCCTCAGTCATTTCATCTGGAGAAGGCATGAAAGAATTGAGCTTCTAGTGGCTGATTCTCTCAGAGTGTCCCTCAAGATAGCTGGCACACATAGAAAGAGTAACCCTTAAGATGAAGACAGGCTTCCACAAGCCAAAGGTCCCCCCAAATTGTTAGCAAAGCACCAGATACAAGGGGAGAGGCCAGGAAAAGATTCTCCTCTTTCCACTCTCTCAAAGCCGGTCTTACCACTGCTTTCTGATGAAGCCCATACTAGTGACTTATGCTAAGGGGATGGAATTTGAAGAGGACTCTCACCTTTGGTGTGCCCATAACGTTGCTGTAGATGCCAGGAATCCAGCACTGTCACCCGTCTATGGAATGCGATTCCTTGTCTGATATTATCCTCAGCACTTGGTATATGTTAGTAAATTTAATCCACATAGAAGCTCTGAAAGATAGGCATCAGTCTCATTTTACAGAAGCAGAAGTGCAAATGGGAAAAGCCAAGCGATTTGTCCAAGGTCGCATACTCCCTTAGGGAGGACCACTGAGTTTAAAGAGACCCACAACATTTCAGGGCCTGCACTATAATTCCTGAGTGATGCTAATTATTTTGACAGAAAATAGATCTAGAATCCCAGTGTACTGAATACTAGCATGAATTTGACTTAAGTTTTACATATTCTTATAGGCCATACAAAATTTGCTTTTGATGCATTTGCTCACTGCTTAATCCATTTGCCTTACCCCACAACCATGCAGCTAGTGAAGCAGAAGCATGTGAAGCCCTCCAGCAGATAAACATTTTCCATTCACATTTTGAAGCAAATACAAAAGCCAAATTAAAAAAAAAAAAAAAAAAAAAACCTAATGGCAAACACTGCAATGCCATTCCTTCATAAAAATAAATTTTTAGCAGAAAGGTCTTTCATTTGGAAATTAGATCCAGCTTTTACTGCATAAAAGCAAGTCAACAACAGATACAACTAGCAGACCTACTAACCACACAGCCACACATCGAGACTTAAGAGTTCAGCAATGCTAAGATGTAAACCGCAAGGACTGGAGCACCTTGTTTGGATCGCTATGCGCATAAAATCAGGCTTTGGGAAGGCACAATCTTGCAGCTAACACAGAATGACATAATTCAGGACAGGTTTTTTTTTTTTTTTTTTTCCTCTAACACATGGTTTTGAAATTGAAGATTTCTTTTCTTTGAAGGAAGATGGAAAAGTCATTATGAACCAAGTGCAAAAAATTAAATTCAAAGTAAGATTTTCATGGAACGTAACATTTCACTTCCTGCGTAGCTTTGATTGGGTGAATGTATTTTTTGCTGGAGACAAGCGAATTCTTTGAGCTTGAGGTACTGAGGTACTTAGTGGTCAGATGAATGTAATGCAGTGAAAACATGCTCATCTAGCAAAGAACAATGATTTAGCTGCATTGCGAATTTAATGTTTGTTTCCCAGTTATTCCAAAAGTAGCCTTGAAGGCATTGTACATGCCTTTTCTTATGGAAAACAATTTTCTTTACATTCTTTGAGGTGAAAACATAAATTTTCATTCCTCTGTATTTATAACATGCTGTCTTCTCTGAGGAAGATAAATTCCTCATGGTGAGAGAGATGGTGAGCCTCGTCACTGTCCTCTGGGACTTGAGAATTTGCTGTCTGGTATGTCAGATAAGAAATAGAGAATTCACTTTACTGAGTACCTGCCATGTTCCACATTTTGAGTTAAGAGCTTTAAATATATCTTTACCCCCTGCCCCGCCACAGTACTTCGTTGAGTCAAGCACTATTTCGTTGCTTCAAAATGTGACTTTTCTTAATCTAATCATGAATGAGAGAGCAAGAATATCATTACAAGCATCAAAACCTTTGCTTAGAAAAATTCTCAAGCAGGGAAAGGGATTTAGGATTAGCAAACCCCTATCAGTTTCTTGGGGTTGCTATAAGAAACAGTCACTAACCATCTGGCTTACAGCTATAGAAGTGCATTTTTGCCAGGAAGTAGTGAAAAGGTGGAAATCACTGTGTGAGCAGAGCCAGATTCACCCTGGAAACCCCAGGGACAACTCCCTGCTCTTCTGTCCCCCTCTCTCCAGCCAAGCAGTGCCTGGACTCACACATTCCTTTCTGTGCTATAGACTCACAATGCTGGAGAGTAATAATGCTGGTCTCGCTGGGTCTTCATGCTTCTAAACTGAGAAGTGTGAGTGGGTGAGTGTGTGTGAGTGAATGTGTGTGTGTGTGTGTGTGTGAGTGTGTGTGTGTGTGTGTGTGTGTGTGTGTGTGTGTTTTAGAGCCAGTTATAGTAACCACAACTCAAGTAGTTGTGCACTTGAGAATATTTGCCTCAATTTTCAGGGGTTTAGGAGGCAGCGAGATCTAATCTTCCCGGCTGTGTGGCCAGGGACCAGAGGCAATGCAACTTTTAGCTTCTTCCCCTGTGAAATGGAGACAGTAAACCCCCCCCCCCCTGAGAATTTTGAGAAGATGCATGCAGTCTGAGTTCATCTCTGGCACAGAACAGACCATGAAAATGGGTTCCCTTTCTTTGTTTTCTGGCCTGTGTGGGTACACTGCATTTTAGAAGGGTCAGGACTCAGGAATCTGGAGCAGGGTGCCTTTGATTCATGTATAGAATAGGAAAAACAGTGAAATGGAAAAAGATTGGTATACAATGGACCAGCAAGATGTGGAATAGCTCCCCAGTGCTCTCGAGGAATTGAGATGTGTGCATAAACTGGTATTCTGTTTGCTGAGCCCTAGCCACCTCTGAGTCATGTCTCAGGTGCTAATGTTACAGAATTGATGGTACAAATTTTGTTAGACTTGAAAACCTGTAATCACTTTGTCCAGCATTCTTTACTCTAACAGAGGTAAGCACTGGATGGTTGATGAATTAAACAGAAATGCTATGATTTAATCTCCAGTCATTAACAGCGTTTCAAAACTATTAACTGTGGCTTTTCAGGAAAAAGAATCCACACTAATAGCAAAAATTGCTACTAACCAATCAAGATTAATCTCATTAAAAGTGAAAGTTTATTAAGATTTATAAGAAACTTGAAGTCCAGCAGATTTAGGGGGGCTTTTATCTCAGGTCATTCATAACTCTGAGCATTGTTTTAAATATTTTGACTTAATACTGTTTATGCTTCTGTTTTATCACCTGTCTACACACTTTCCTCCTATTATATGTGCTCTTATCGCCTTTTTCTCTATTGATGTTTGCAGGATGTATTTCATTATTGTGTTTATTTATTTTCCTAGTGATATGATTTCAATTGGTCTCCTTCTACAGTATTCTTCTTTCTGCCACAATCATTTGGAGAACTAAAAATTTTACCAATCTTAAATGCTTCAATTTGTATTTAAAGTTTACCTTACATGTAATTCTATAGAATATTCAAAGTTCAAAAGATAAAAAAGTTACAAGCTTGACTTGGTTTTTCCTAAATGAACCCTGTGTTATTATGTATCTTTATCTTCTGTAATGAAAGAAACAAAAAATTATGTAGAAAAGTTTTACTTAGTCAAGATATATGTATACCTGTGCATACCTACATATATATATATACATATATATATATATATAATATTCCATATACATATTCCTTTGTAAATGAGAGTCATTGCTAACACATTTTTAAAACCTACAATAACAAATGACCCAAGCCTGCTGCTAAGGATTTCCATGCTTCAAGACGTCTATGGGTTGAAGCTAAGTTTAGGGCTAGGCTATTACTCCAGGTCTTACTGATTCAAGGTTTGGATACTTTCCCTGAAGTCAAGTTTTATTTTATTTTTCCTAAAGAAACTTAAAGAAGATGACTTGAGAAGTTACTTTATCTCATTTTGGTTGTCAGTCCCCCTCCCCCACTCTGTGGCCTTCATTGGCCGTATGAGAAGTAAGTGTTCCTGGCGTGTTCACAGATCTATTTCTATCAATTATAAAATGGTATCTTTGTAATATGACCAGTTTATGAGACAACCTGAAAATACTTGGAATTTATTGTCTCAAATGTAATATAGTCTTAAATAGGAAACAATAATTTAAGTCTTTGGAACTAGCGCTTTTAAACTCATTTCTCTTTCTATGCATTGCTTAGGACATTGTTTTCCTGAATATAGATATTCTTCTCTGGCTCATTTTAAGAAAAAAAGCCTAAGAAATTTATTAAACATTTCATCTGGGGGAGTACTATTAATATTTTATAGAATTATTCACTTTGCATGAAGATCTACTGGAGATTTTCATTTGAAACTACTATAGGGTGAAAGGGAGTCATCCTATTCACCTTCACAGCGTAGAGTCACCAAAACGGTTACAATTAGAAGAGAAATGTGGATGCATTTGCTCTTCTTTAAGAAGCAACTTAAGCAATATAACTTGTTTAGGGCCCAGTAAGGTCAAACATTATGAAAGTGAAGCAGAAGAGACTTAAAAACTCCAGTATATTCAAATAGATTAGAAAAAAATATGATTCATTTCTTTTGTAGGAAAACAGGTTATTTTGGCAACTGAGAAAAAGGAAAATGCCCTCGTGCTTGTATATTTTAAACTCTCCAGGTCGTGGGCCCAGCCTTCTCCTGTCTCAACTACTTATATGTTCACCAAAAGAGTGTTTCAGGTGCCCAGGGGCACCCGCACAGCCTTGCTCTTGATCACTTCTGACAGCTTTAAGACTGTAATTTTAGAAACAGGAGCCTGGTGTTAAGTATTTGCACGTGTTCTCCATTATTTCCTCCAGGAGAAAACAATACCTGGTTAAGATTAGGCTCTAATGGAATCCATTTTCACTAAATAGGTATATTTGGTCATTTGTAATTTGGTGGACCATAAAAGGGAAAAACAAGAAGCTATGTAGAATGAGAAAGGCAAGAGCAGGCCCCTCAGAAAGTTTCCGAGTCACTGATTCCGCATACCTGCATAATTGTACTTATGAATATTGATACCAGGATACCTGCAAACTTGGAAGCTGAGGGAAGTAAGCCCAGTATTGAAGTTACCAGGAATTTTACTGTGGATGTTTTGTTTTGTAGGTAAACCACTTTTTGTCTCATACTGATTTCTTTTCTGGATGTAATTATGACAAAGTTTTTCAGTTGGCTTCATAAGAGTTGAAATCTAAGTTGAACTCATGGAGATAGATGATTCAAGTTCCTACACCAGTGAATGGTACCAGATCATCTCACTGACCTGTATTGTGGGAGGAATTTACCTTAATTGTGTATTGGCATTACAGGAGGAAATACGGTCAATATATTCCACAAACATACATAAAATTTGGCTGGTAAAAGAAGTCTCAAAACCATTTACAGGATGAAGAAATTTAAAAAAAAATTGGAACTTTTTAAAAGACTGTCTACAACATTTGAAACACCGATATGAAAAAATAATTTATTCATTTCTTTGCTTCTTCATTGAGTAAATGTTTATTGAGAGTCTTTTATATGTCAAGACCTCTGCTTCATGTTAATAGAGAATGACCTCTAACATCATTTTGCTGGTAGGGTGTGATAGTTATGCTTTGTAAATAGAAGAACTGTAACTATAAGTGAGCATGACAGAGATGTAAACTTCAACTTTTGCACAAGCTGAAAATTGAAGGTTTTGTGGAAGTAAGCAGGCTGTTGGTAGTTATAGCAGTCTCTGAATGTGCTAAACCATAAAAGACACAGTGTATGAGAGTAAAGATTTTAAGCTTTTCATCTTGATGATTTATTTTAGATATAATATTTAATGTATTTTGAGCCAAATTAAAATTAGGTTTTTGGAGTTATCACTGGCCTATAGAGAAAGGCTAAACTAGGTGTGAGGCAGACATTCTTCAGAGAAACAGAAAACAAACATACCAGTTATGTCATAACTGCCTAGATGGGGAGATCGGGTCTCACTACACAGCTGCTTCTCTGCATCCTGCTGGATTTTAAACTAGCAAACCAGGTCAACTTGGGAACAAGGAAAACCTGTCTCTAGCCCATGACCCAGTGAGTTTATGCCTGAGGTTAATCGCCAGACCTTAACCCTCCTTTCATGTCTTGGGGTCTGAGACTGCCAATCTGTGTCTGTCTTATCTTAGTTTATCTGGGCTAGGCTCAAAATAGTTTGGTAGCATACAAGCCTCATCATCTGCTATCTACAAGGTACATTCACTTACTTTTCCTGGAAACAGGATGGAATCCTGATCAGACCAATTGGAACATATCTTCTGAGCTGCACATCCCATGACTTGTACTGATTTTGCCTACACACTTTTAAAAAGTCTGATCTGCAAATGCGGTAGGCTTAGAAAGCTTTGCATCCAAACAATTTCTATCAAGTGATTTTGTGATTTTGGAGACCTCCAATGAAACATAGACAGTGTCTCTATTCAATCTGTTCAGTGAAAAATTCTTCAGGAGAAAATGTCCTCCTTTAAATCTCTGTGTCACAGAATTACGAGTTTGGGACAGATATGCACACAGCTGATTAAGTAAACCATAGAAGCAAAATGTGCCATGGACTCTTTATGGAGAAAGACAAAGTACTCTTCCTCAGTGACCTCATTTGGTGCAAGAACGAGTTTTGCTTATTATAAAGGTAAATTGTAAACTTGTTCTGAGGATCGCATGTGTGTGTGTGTGTGTGTGTGTGTGTGTGTGTGTGTGTGTGTGTATGTGAGTGATCACTTTGAAAGCCTTCTTTCTGGAAGTGAGAGGGATGCTTATGCTTAAATCCTAGACTGAGCCAAATACACTCCAAAACATAATTTCAAACAGATACAGGCAAATCTTATGCTGTGCTATGGGTACATTGGTCATGGGAAGTGAGCCAGTGGAGCCAGACATGTGGCAGACACTGATGAGCCCAGCCCTCTGGAAAGCTGAGGCAGGAGGATGGAAAGGTAGAGCGCAGCCTGGGCAACTTAGCAGCTTAGAAAGACTACCTCAAAATAAAAGTAAAAAAAGAGAGCTAGGGATATGTGCAGAGCCTGGGTTCAACACTGTATGACAAAAAGAAGGAAAGAGAGAGAGAGAGAGTCAGAGAGAGAGACAGACAGAGAGACAGACAGAGACAGAGAGACAGAGAGAGACAGAGACAGAGAGACAGAGAGAGACAGAGACAGAGAGACAGAGACAGAGAGACAGAGAGAGAGAAAGAGCAAAGAGGAGAGGAGGGGAAGGGATGGGATGGGAGGGGATAGGGGAGAGGAGAGCAGAGGAGAGGAGAGGAGAGGAGAGAAGAGAAGAGAAGAGAAGAGAAGAGAAGAGAAGAG
>PVJA010018024.1:0-40535 GCA_004027025.1 Myocastor coypus | reverse complement strand
AATTCTAGTTTTGTAAGGATCCTCCACACTGCTTTCCATAATGGTTGCACCAATCTGCATTCCCACCAGCAGTGGAGAAGGGTTCCTTTTTCTGTAAGGGAATTTTATATTGTGTCTTATTGGCAATGTTTATAAGGATAGAACTTCTTTTTAACTAGATTCAAGTTCTCTGAGGAATGGAACTCAGTTCTATACTTTTGCATACTTTACATACCTCCCACCAAACAAAAGCTTGTGTTTATTGATGAACCACGGAGCTGGGCTCAGGCTGAAAAACATGCTAAGCCCATGCTCCATGATGCACCATTCATTGCTTAATGATGAGGAAACACAAATCCATGAAAGACAGCCTGACCTGCAGAATTAACCAAAATTCACAAGGACAAGGACTTCAGCAAGAGGTTGTGTGTTACATTAAAGGAAAGCCTTCTATTTTTTGGCACTGATTTTCACATTATCTTTTTTTTTTTTTTTTGTCTTTTTGAGACAGGGTCTCGCTATGCAGTTCAGGCTGGCCTTGAGTACACTTTTGTAGTCCAGGCTGGTCTCAAACTCGCATTGATCCTCGTGCCTCAGCCTTCTGAGTACTGGGATCACAAGCATGCGCCACCATACCTGGCTCATATTATCTCTAACCTTGGCAAACTAATGTTTTTTTGTTTTTTTGTCTTTTTGAGACAAGGTCTCACTATGCAGTTCAGGCTGGCCTTGAACTCACTTTTGTAGCCCAGGCTGGTCTCGAACTCGCACTGATTCTCTTGCCTCAGCCTCCCAAGTGCTGGGATTACAGGTGTGCACCACCACACCCGGCAGTAAACTAATGTTTAAATTGTTGGCACAGCATTATTCTGGCTATGAGCTACGTTGTAACAAGCCCTCTCCACTGGCACATCCCTTTCTTTGATTTTGCTGTCAATATGCTCCATGTCAAATATACTTGGGTACCCTGAGCCTGAGGTTAATACTTGAATTTTATTTTTTGAAAAAGTAACACAGCAACACTTGTTACAAAGCAGATAATGAGCAGCAGTACCATCTAGGTATAAATACATTTGGTAATTTGCCCCAGGTCTATAGCTATCCCTCTAATTTCCTTGTTAACTAATTGTGTTTCATCAGACATTCTGTCTCCCTAGTATAAGAAACTGGAAAAGTAAGTATGACCCCCAGATCTACAATCGATACTGTGAAAAGGAAAGAAATGGTGCAAAAAGAAAGAACAACTGGGCTGAATGAAAGGAAAAAAGAAGGTAGGAAAAAATATACAAAAGATACATAAGATAGTTATAAAAGTGAATTCTTTAGTTCACTGAAAAAAATGGTTTGTGCATATGTTGTTTGATCAGCTATGCATGCCTGTATCTTGTAATCTGAATGGCTACTTTGGAGATAATGATATGCAATATATTAACCTTTCTTAATCTCTTATTGTCTTGTTTTGAAATTGTTTTTCTCTTTTTTTTCCTTTAGAATAAAAAGACTGAGGGCTGGTGAGATAGCTCAGAAGACTAAAGCATCTGCTTAGGCAAGTGCAGGCAAGCACACAGGGACCATGGTTTGATCCCCAGCACCACCTGCTGTGCCAGCCCTGCCCTCAAGTTGGGCTGAGCCAGCCACACACACACACACACACACACACACACACACACACACAAAATAAAAAATAAAAAGACTGAGATTCATTGTTCTAGGCCTGCCACAGAAGGGCATGTGTGCCCTCTCTTGCTAAACTGTCAGTGCCTGTGGATTTTCCCTAGCAAGGGTACTTCCTGGAGCTTCATCACTGGTTGCCTTGATAAGTCCATTAAATGGGTAGTAGGTGTGTGTGCCATTATGTGTCCATAATAAATACCTCACACCCACTGTTTAAGATAAGAAATCCCAAGGGAAGCGAAAGCAGCACAGATCTCTCAATCTGTTGTCTCAGTTACTAGGAGGCTCAGATGGCTGATTGTGAGTTCAAGGCCAGCCTTTATAATAGAGCAAGTCTTCATCTCAAAAACGACAGTAAAGCAAAGCAACAACAACAGTAAAATATAAGAATACTACAAGACATATTTATTTACAATTGAGCATAAAAAGGACAAAGATGGTTATAAGACTTTTTCTGACAAAATGAAAGGCAATAGATATCTTTTCTTTAGCTCTAGGGGCCATAGTCACTTTGAATATAGTTACTTTAGACGAACAATTAATTTGAAATTAAAATGTATGTTCAGGGGCTGGAGAGATTGCTCTGTGGCACAAGTGCTTACCTGGCAAGTGCAAAGTTGTGAATTCAAACCCTGGCCCTGCAAAAATTAAATAAATAAATAAATAAATAAATAAGTTCAATGCTAGATGTCAGAATTATTATTATTATTATTATTATTATTATTATTATTATTTTATTATTATTTGCAGGACTGGGATTGGAACCCATAAACTTGCACTTGCCAGGCATGCACTTGTGCCACAGAGCTGTCTCCCCAGCCCCTCAAGAATTTTCATGTTCAATTCTCTTTAAAAATAATTTTATTTGATCAATCTTATATGCCTATATCTATTAATCTAAACTGAGCTGATGATGAAAATATGTAATATAATCATTGTTAAATTTAAACCATAAAAATATTAAATCATGAAAAAATAGTTTTATAAGGACATATTCACAGCTATAAAACAAAGGACGAGATTTATTTTATGTAAATGCTGCCAGCTTTCCTTCCTCTACAGTTTCATTTAGTGGCTGTGCTATTACAGAAACTTTGTTTCACTGTTTCTGAGTTAGTAGTCCCTTTCTTATTTGTCCTACTTTTTTTCAAGGCAATAGACAAAACTTCATTTATTGGAATTGAATGGGAAAGTCTGGGACCTAAATAAATCTAGGACCCAGTAATAGAGAATTATGAAGAGTCATTTCCTTCATTCTCTTTGTGGGGTTTGGACCAGAGCCTTGCTCACACCTGGCTTGCACACTCACAGCCAGCAAGTACTCTATTCTCAAATAAGAGATTTTTTTGTTTGTTTGTTTTTGTTTTTTTGTTTTTTATGTTATGGCTGGCTCAGCCTGCTCTGGGGGAGGAGCTGGCACAGCATGTGGTGCTGGGGATTGAACCGTGGTCCTTGTGGTTGCCTAAGCTTTCTTAGGAGATGCTTTAGACCACTGAGCCATCTCACCAGCCCATTATAAGAGATTTTTAAGAAGGTGAAAATAAGGCACAAAACATTCTGCCTCTACAATTATAATAGGAATTTTGGAGAAGAGTGGGGAATTAAGAAGATTCTTCTGGGTTCTTCCATAATATATATATATATATATATATGTTGTATTTTAGGGAACGGTCTACAGGATGTTCAGGGTCTCACTGCTACATTAGACTCATAGTGGTCCATGTATTTACAGCCTCCCAAGAACTGGGACTATAGGTGCTTGCCACCACGCCCAGTCTTCCATAATATTAAAGAGTAAAGAAACAATTTTTATGTGTAGGGAGTTCATTGTTACAAACTCTTGTTTAGGAAAACTATTTTATTATAGAATTTATTCTTTCGACTTGTCTTGCTAATAAATTATAGACCAAAGACATAATTGAGTAGGAGATGAAAAGCCAATTTCACTGGCACTGGACTAGTTTTAGAGTTCTAAGGGCCTCGGATACAATGAAAATATCCCCCAGAGTAGAGTCAAGCAAGCTGATTCTAGTGTCATTATCATTGTTTCTATCACCATCACTATGATCATCAACTACCTGTGGGTGCTCAGTGTGAGGAGAAGATACTTCACTCTATTGTACACCATAGTCCACTCCTGCGAGGTTCACCTTCCAGAAGCACCCAAGAAATTGCCATTGGAGAATCAGAGCTGAATAAGAACTGGCCTCAGGATCTGGATGGTTTTGAAAAGCTTGCGGTCATAAACATTCAGGAAGGCTGGGAAAAGACCATCTTTTGGCAGAAACTTATCATCCAATATGCAGTGATGCTGGTTCTGCATAAGCTTCCCATCCTGGGCCTCCATGTTGGCTACCTTAGGAGCCAAGGAGAATTAGAAGCTCCAAGAAATGTGTTTCAGGGCATTAGGAAAATTGTAAAAAGAGAGAAAGACATCAAAATACCAAAAAGGATTTGTAGAGATTCAGGTAGGCAGTGTTACAAGATTTTCCCTCAGGTGCCTCTTCTGTTTTATTCTAGTGCCCAAAGTCCTGTTGATGGTATAATTTAACTGCAAAAAGGGAACAAAACAAAAACTAGACCAAAACAAATACATCCTCAGCAAGCAGGAGTGCATATCTGAGGAAAGCCTGCCAGGTGTTTTGAAAGAACCCTTATAAGTACCTTGGTGAAGTCAGCCCCATTTAGGGTCTCATCCTAAGCCCAATGACACCAGCAACTCAATGTTCTGGGCCTCACGTGTAGATCTGCTTTGAACAGACTTCTACCATCTAGTTCAGGCAACACACAGTGCTGTAGATACAAAGATCAAGCAGGCCGGAGCGCTCAGCTCACTTCAACAGAGCACCTCGGCTTGTGGACTTTTGTGGGAAAGGAAGGTGTCAAATAGTTACTTGGTGCAGAAAGAAGTCATAGACTAAGAAGTATTTCAACACAATTTAGTGATGATTTCACTATGTACACCCCAAGTCTTCCCTATCTAGACATCTCCTCTCTGGGCAGTACTTGCTTAGGCACTGACAGCTCTGACTCTTTCTTTTAAATTAATTTATTTTTAAATTACTTTTAATAAGAAATAACAATATGATAGTTTCTTTTTTTCGTAGAGAATATTAGGAGCTTTTAATTTATTTTTTTTCTAAATCAACATTATTATTATTTTTTTTCTTTTCCCCTTTCTTTTCTTTGAAAGTTGACATATTGCATATTGTCCTCACAATCATTCTACAGAGTACAATGTATGGGCATGACCCACCTCCCTATTGATGTTGCTTAGAAAAAAAAAAGGAAAAGAATATACTTCTCTTTGGACTAAGAGGAAGCAGATACATATACAGTCAAATGTTCTGCAATTGTAGTGGGCCACCAGTGAAGCTTGTGATGTTGGAGGCTATTGAATCTAAGCCTCCTAAAGCTCGTCTCACCCATCTAGCTCTGTGTTTCATGCATTGTAATTAAGCATTTTTTTTTCCTGCTGGGGGTAGTTCAAAACACATTAGTAATACATTCACAAAAATTGACATATTGCATATTGTTGTCCTCATAGTAGTTATACAGAGCACAGGGTGTAGAAATGATAAATTTTCTAATCGATATTGGTAAGGAAAGAAAAAAAGAAAATGATTTCTTTGAACTGAGAGGAAGTAGTTATGTACATTGTCCAATGTTCCATAATTGCAGTGGATTACTGGTGAAACTGGCAATGTTGGAGGCTGTTGATTTAAGCCTCTTACAGCTCATCATACTAATCTAGCTCTGCGTTTTATGCCTCATAATTAAACTTTTCCACAGAGTGATCAAGGGCAAGTTAAAGCAAGACCTGTATAACAAAAAATTCATCTTTTCTATCTTCCAAGGTCAAATTCCCTCAGGATTTGGAACCATGTACAGTTCAGCCCTCACTCTTGGATTTGACTTTCCTATTCTTTGCTACCATCTGGCCAACTCCTTCAGACACAAAGGCTTTATCAGTACAGACCAAATTGCCTGGTAAGATCCTGAGTTCATTCCTCTTTAAAAAAAGAAAGAAAGAAAGAAAAGAAAAGAAAAGAAAAAAAATTGGGGTCATATAGTGAGCTAATACTGACAAGGTCAACTGGTAACTTGCAGAACCCAGTTAAATTAGAATTTCAAAAAATCACACACATCATTTTTAGCATAAGCATATCTCAAATGTTGAATGGGACTTTTTTTTACTTATATGAAATAAATACATAAATGAATAAAGTTTGGTATAAACATGCCCCCTACAATATTAGGATCATACTTATGTTACTTATGTTAAAAATTACTTGTGGTTTGCTTGAAATTAAAATTTAACTAGGAACCCTTCATTTTTAATTGCTAAATCTGTCAAGTTCCTAACTGCCTCTCTCAACTTCCCTTCCAGTGATGTTGCTTGGTAATAGTTTTGGGTGTTACGAACACACACACACACACACACACACACACACACACATACACACACACTTTTTGCTTTACTCATAAAAAATGAACAACATTCATCATGTGTGGATTTACTGAGTTGACCCACAGCAAACACTTTTTCCTTGCCTACAATTTCTTCAATGCCAGGCACCAACAGTAGCAGCTAAGTTGTGTTAACCAGAGAGGCTTAAAGTAGTACAAATCATCTGGGGTAGGATAAAATACTAGTTGTCTTAGTTACTGTTCTCTTGTTGCAGGACAAATACCCTACACCCAAAATGAAGGAAGGAAAGGTTTATTTAGCTCACAGTTACTGGAGGTTTCAGTCTGTAGCAGCTGGCTCCAAGGCAGAGAGGCATATAGCAGAGAGCAGCAGTTCATGGCAGCAGAACAGCAACAATATGGTGACAGAGGTAACAGCGAGCCTGTCTCTCTGTCTCTCTTTATTTTTGAGGATTTTTTTTTTTTTCGTGTTTCAGAACATTTGTTTGTTTATTCACTCATTTTTATGGCCGGCTCAGCTCATCCCGAGGGCAGGGCTGGTGCAGCATGTGGTGCCGGGGATCAAACCGCGGTCCCTGAAGCCGCCCAAGCTTTCCCAAGCAGGTGCTTTACACCACTGAGCCACCCTGCCGGGCCCTCTGTCTCTCTTTAAATTGCATTCAGGCTCTCTGCCTCAGCCTATCCACCTTAGGCCACACCCATAATCCCAGAAGGATTTAGACCCATAATCTCATCAGTACTAAAACACATAATCCCAGTGGATCATAAGTCAAGTCTCAAACTGTAGAAGTCCCTACCCCATGAATGCATGAGCCTTTGGGGGGACAACTAGACATAAACCATAACACTAGTATAAGTGAATTCAGTAAGATTGCTTTTCTTTACTACATAGATGAAGTAATTATGTGTTGCGGAATCTTGCCATAGAAGGAGGGTGATCGTGCGTAGGACAATGTGCATGTAGGTCTGAGGAGTGTGCTGGTCTGCAGTTGGGACTTTGCTATTGTGTGGCTGCTGGTTCTCTGCAGAGACTAAATGTCGGTGGAATGTACGAGAGAGACAGGAAGATCAAAGAAATGCAGCATTACAATTTCAGGGAAGGGCTGGCCCTAGATGCCAGGGCTGCTGGACTCCCTTTTTCCTGCCCTCTTTCCTAACCAGCTTGTCCCTTTGGACCTAATGTTCCATTATTTTTATTAGCAGCACTGTTTCCCCAAGAGGACCCAATTTTGTGACCTTGGTGGGGACTTCATTATATGATTGTTTATGGTATTTATGAGAGGCATGCTGATTTTCAAACTACTGAATTGAAATGTTAAAGCCCAACTTGGGACTAAGTGTGGCTAATCCAAAAGGCAGTGTTGAACATAGCAGGAGACCTGGTTATAGTGTGCACAGAACACACATACCGCAGTTTGTATGAATTCAGTTCCACTGCATTAAATAACTTTGTTAGTTACCTTTCTGGGAACACAAAGCTCACACATTCTTGGGCACCATGAGCTCTGCTCTGACTTCAGGATGTTTACAAAGTAGTGCTCGAACTGCTCAGAAGAAGGAGGGTCATTGAGAGAGAGGATCAAGCCTGCATGATGATCATCAATGTCCAGTGGCCACACCGGTCTTGAGACAAACACAGTCCTCAGCCTCAACTTTTCCCCTGTAAATGGGGATCACAGCATTCACTCCCCACTCCTGCAGTGCAGATTTCACAGTCGTGTAGAGAAGCGCCCATCCCTGGAGCCCAGCAGGAGCAGAGGTCCGACAAGCCGCATACCATCAGCGCTTGTGGTCAACTTCTCCAAGTGGCAGGACACACACACACACACACACACACACACACACACACACACACACTAGGGGCGACGACACCATCTGGCCAAGCGTCCCTACAATGGTCCCTGTGGACTCCACCGAGCCACCCACATTTTCTCCTGTGACCTCGCTTCCACCAAGACTCGGCCATCGGGTGTTTGGGCCGGGATCGCGGGAACCCGTCTAGGGTGCAAGGCTGGGGGTTTGGGGGGTGGGGTGGGGGTTCGGGCACTTGCCCGGAGGTCGGCCGCGCCGGGAGGGGCGAGGAGGGGCGGGAAGGGGCGTCGCGCACAGGGCGGGCGCCTCCCGCCGGCCAATCCCGAGCCGCGGCCGCGGAGGAGCTCGGGCGCGGTGCGGTGCGCTGTGCGGGCGCGGGGCCGCGGTCCCGGCGCTGCTCTGCCGAGGGCGCCAGGTAAGGAGGGGCGCGGGGCGGCGGGGTGCGGGTTCGGGGGCCGACTAACCGGGGTCCGTGCGCTCTCGGACCGGCCCCGGCCGGACCGCGATGGGCACATGGGGGCGCGGGGCACGGCCGGCCCCAACCCAGCCTCGGCTGCGCACCGGCTGGCGGGCCTTTGTGCAGACTGGGCTGCCGGACTGGGGCTTTTGTGTGGCTTTTCCCTTCTCCTTTTTGCTCTTTTCTGACCCCTCCTTGCAGTCGTGGCCTCATCAGTCGCCACCCTGCACCAGCGGTCGGGGGAGGCAGGGGCTGCGGTGGCTCCGAGACGCGCCGTGTTACTTTGCGGGACGCGGGCAGTCGCGGGTGAGGTGGGGACGCCCCTTGGAAAGGTCACCTGACCCGAGAGGCCTGCGGGCAGTACTTGGAGGAGCTGAGCTGCACCGAGGGCTCCGGGTCGGAGAGGGGTCACTGTCCCAGCCGACCTGTGGGGGTTCTGGACCTGTAGCGCCCTGGCTAGGGAACGGACAGCAAGACAAGACCCTCTACTTTGGGGTTCTCCAGAATGAGAAATGCCCGCTTTACCAAGCCAGCCCCGGATCTGCCAGAATCCTGGCACCCAATCCCAATGCACAACTGATGTGGAAGAGAGCAGGCAAGGCTGCTGCAAAGCGCTTGCTTTTGTCTTTGGAAGTTTTAGTTTGAAACTTAAGGGGGAGTGAGAAGTGGTTCCCAAACCATCCCTAACGCTCAAAGCGTCTTTTCTCTGAGGAGCAAAATGTGTGGTCAGGAGTCTTTTGTGCGTTTCTTTGATCACGAGCTAAGCCGTTGGGCTCCCAGAAGCCCCCTTCAGCCAAGCATCTTCAGTCCCTGGCTGATTCCGTACACTTGGCAGCAAAGCCAACCTTCCCGAATGAGGTTTCTCAGAATTAGAATGTTGCCTCTGTTCACCGAGCAGAGATTCGAGTGAATGGAAGTCTGACTTGATCTTAGGAGTGAAGTGGAGCTTCTTGCATTTGACATGAGGACCCAAGCACTTAAGCAGCAGACTCGGTGCTGATCGCAGTGCTCACCAAGCCCACGTAGCCAGGGCAACAGGGCCAATTAGAGACCTGTGGATGGCCTTTGTATTCACAAGAGGCTTCTGTATATTCCCGGTGTTTCCTGAGCAAGGAGTCACAGTTTCACTACAGAGACATTTTGATACTAAATATAAGATCCAAATGAAGAAGATGGGCTTATGCCCTATGGATTTTTTTTTTTTTTTTTTTGCTCTTTAACTTAGAGTATGCGTTAGTAAATGCTATTGTATGTGTTCGGTAAATGTTGGCCTGAGAAGTTGTGTATGGCACTGCGCTTTTGTTAACTGAATTCTATTTATTCTCACATACATAAGCTTCACTAATCTCTGCAAGACTGAAAGCTTATTCTTTAACTAAATTGTGCGCATCCACTGTATTTTTTCATATTGCATTTTCTTGGTGATGATAAGCAAAGTGTATTGAATGTAGTCTCTGCTTCCCTGAACGTGACGCCTAGCGCTTAGGGAGCGCGCTGAACAAATGAGGTCTGTGAGCCCCAGAGGACCGAAGGAAGTGTCAAATGAGTCATAGAGAGGAGCTTTCTGTGGGTAGACAGCCTCTTGTGATCCAGCTGGGGCAGGACCGGAGTCTGCAGACCGGGAAGACTTAGGTTGCCGGGTCTCTGTGAAAGCTGGGAGGGGAAGCTCCCTGGTAATACCTAGGGGAAATGCGCATTTTGCTTGATGTGCTGGGCCCCTCCTGCTGCTCACATGTCTGCAGGTTGGAGGGCTTGCGTGTCTGTTCCACATTTACAGGTCTCCGTTAGTACCGGACACATCTATTTTTGACTTCCTTTCTTGTCTGTTATCATTTTTGTCTTTCCTTCACCCTTTGAAGGAATACTATCAGTATTCAGTCTGAGCACTGTTAGCCCTGTGTCGTCATAAGGAAACTGAGCTTTCGTGATTTGCCAGTGGTTGAGCTTGAACTTGAAGCCTATTTTAAAATCTTCACTTCTGGCTTTTTCCGTGTGGGATAGCAGGACATGCTTGGGTGATAAATCCAAGTACCTTCATTTGTTTGCATCATCAAGTTGAGGCTGAAGCTCCAGGGTTTGGTGTGTAGCACTGAGCTGTGACCTGCAGGGAGGGGGAGGAATGCTTCTGGTAGTTTCCAGAGTAACCATCTTGACCCCAGCCTGCTCACCCACCTCCCTGTCAGGGCGGCTGCTTTTCTCCTGGGGACCACACTTATTTTTTCTTTGTGTGGCTACTGCCATCTCCTTTCACTGTGATGGAACGTACTGCTGAAAAGATCATCTGTCATGTCTCCTACTTAATTTATAGTAAAGGATGGCTGCAGCCCAGGTCTGAGTGCCAGTATGACAGAGCAGTGACAGTTGTCAGTGGCACAGCGAGTCAGGAGTGTTTTTACTTTAATGCCACCTGCTACAGTTGGGCTCATAAAGTCAGATTCTTGATAAGCTCAGCCTTGCCCAAATGAAATAGTATTGGCAAGGACAGCCTCAGGGATTAAAAACAGACCAGATAAGGCAATGACAAATGGATCATTGAGGAGCGAGAAAAGCACAAAATGAAAAGATTATTAAGACATCAACCAGGGAGAGCAAGATCCTTTTCCTTTATCAGTCAAGGGATCACAAATTGGATTTTAAAAGGTGAGGTGGTAATTGGGAAGTGAGGTGACCCAGAGCTCTGAGACTGACTGCCTGTTACTTAATCTATGTACAATGGTGAAATAAACTCTGATACCTAATATATAGCAAAATAAGAGTGTACAAGTTAATGCTGTTGCTGTTATTGAAGTGACACGTTGAATTGGTAACCAAAATTGGCCAGGTGCTGAGCAAAATAAACAGATAAGGAGAGGTCATGAAAGGTCATCAGTAGCTGTCTGATAGAAGGCTACTTCTGTCAACTCAGCATTTTTTTCTCATTATTAATTAATCATCTATATTCAGTTTAGACCAGCAAGTATTTATTAAATACTGTTTTATACCTGTCATAATTAAGTATAGCATGAACAAAGGAATCATATAGACCAGTATTTATGTGGAGGAAACCAAGTCTTACTGAGCTGATAAGATATAGCAAACATAATGATTTGTGCTAGAGGATTTGGGACAAGGGTGGGATGCACCTGTGCCTCTTACTTTTTATGACAGCTGTTGGCAGGGGCTTGGGTTTGGATATCTGGGGCAGGGAAGGAGAGTGGGGTGTGGGGTCATTGGGGTGTTATTCTAACATTTCAGAGCCTAAAATGAGGTGGCAAGGCCACTGGGCCTAACTGGGATAGAGTGTGTGCTTGGTTCTGACTCCATGAGGTTGGTGTTATAGATGTGGAGTTGAGAGCTTTATATTTGGAGTGATACGACATGGTATATTTTGGGAAGGCAGAGATGTGTTGGCAAAGGCAGTGTTGTTTACTTCTGTGTCTTAAACACTTTATTTTTTATTTATTTATATTTTAAAAATATACATAAATTACTTCAATAAGAAATAGCACTGAGACAGTTTCAAAACATGTTAGTAGGACAGCTACAATAATTGATGCAATACATATTGTTATCTTCATAGTAGTTGTTCAGAGTACAAGATGCAGACATGATAACTTTTCTAAATGTTATTGGTGCAAATATTTCTTCTCATTGAACTAAGAGAAAGTAGTTGTACACATAGTCCAATATTCCATAGTAGTAGTGAGTTATCAGAAGAATTGGCACTATCAGAAGCTGTTGACTTGAACCTTTTATGGCTCAGCATACTAATATGACTTTTTATTCCTTGTGGTTAAACTTTTCTGCTGGATGGTTAAGGGCAAGTTAAAGCAAGACCTATGTAACAAAACATGTAATTTTCGTATCTGACAAGGTTAGTCAAATCCCCTCAGGGTTTACTGTGAAACCATGTACAGCATTTTGTAGAACTTTTGTCAGTGTCAGCCATTTGGATAAGTCACAGCCATTGCTTTACCAGTTTGCTCTCTGTGAAAGCCTGAGAGAATGTTTTCTCTCTAAGTGACTCTCCTTAGGCACACTATACATTGTTGATCCCTTTCCTCTGTGTCCCCATAATCTCCCTCAACAGAAAATTTGAGACACCACTGAGTAATAGGATGTTACAGCACAGGTTCTCTTATGTCCTGAGTCCTCACTGACCTTGTAGGACTAGGGCCAAAATATTGGCTGTGCTTGTAGTGCTTCTTTTTCTCCAATTTTTGGTCTGTAAACTTAGGTTCTTAAGCTCTCAGAAGTGAAGCTTAGTAATACTGTTATTTCATAACATAGGTCCTTGAGCTTATCATCACTGTATTTCTAAATATTAAATGCCTTAGACTTAACATGGAGCTGGTATTTTCCATCAATCATTGATATTCTAATAAATCCCTATAGAATATGATTCAAAAAACTGTTATACTTTTTTACACAGAAACTTAGAAATCTAAACTTATACACAGTTGTCGCAGGTCAATCCTATGTCATTTTTCCTTGGGTGATTTAAACACTTTAAAGGAGAAAAAGGGTTACTTTGGCTCATGGTTCTGGAGATTTCAGTCCATGGCAACTGGCTGCTCCAAGGCAGAGGCGTCCTGGTGGAAAGATGCAGCAGAACAGACCTTCTTACTTCATGGTAGCTGGGAAGCAGAGTGAGCAGGAAGGAGCCAGAGAAGGGAGACTAAGGGGCAAGATATGGCATGCCATCACTGACCTACTTCCCTGACTGCCTTGTCTCCACATAGTTCATTCCACTCTGAGGTTATAGATACCCCTCCCACAATCTCCTCACCTTTCCAGAAGCTGCACCTGTGAACAGAGGAGCCTTTTGGGGGGACACATTTTTTGCTTCAAACTATAGTAGGTAGGGAAATTGAGGACTGACAAGATACAAAAGATCAAAACCAGATGTGTCACTTAGGCAAGTTAATTATCTTCTGTAAGCCTAGGGACAATAATAGTGTGTGCCACATTAGGTTGTTGTGAAGATTAAAAAAGATAAATTCCACAAGGTGGCCACAACATGTGGCACAGAGCATCTCCCAAATGGTAACCATTTATGATTGATTATTGTCATTGCTATTTGTAAGAATGAACCATCTGGACTGTATTAGGTGGATTAGAGAGGACAGAGTGTACAAGGATGACCGACTAAGAGGCAATTAAAATAATACCAATCCAGTGAGGAGGCTTGAAGGGACAAATCCAGGAGAGAGCATAAGGAAGGTTTTAGACAAGTTGTGAATGAAGATGGTAAAAGAGAAGAGTTTGCAGTGGCTCGGTTCGATCCCTGGTGTGCCATGCTGGTACCACCTGCAGGGCTGAGACAGTGATTGAGACTGGGCATGGCGGCAAATGCCTGTAATCCCAGCTCTTGGGAGGCTGAAAACAGGAGAATCACTACAAGTCCCATCTACTTAGTCATACCCTGTACATCCTGTTCTAAAATTCATTTAAAAAAGGAGTTGAGGGTGACACCTCAGTTTAGATGAAGATAGTTGTGTTTAGGGAGCAGCCACATAGATTGTGGGCTTTAAAACACGAAGAGGGCTGGGGAGACAGCTCAGTGGCGTAAGCACCTGCCTGGCATGCTCAAGGTCCCAAGTTTGATCCCTGGCAAGATGAAGACAGACCTAGAATTTGATGGCCTTTATCTATCTCCTGGTTCATCTGGGTTGCGGGTGTGTCTGCTGCTGCCCTTGGCAAGGCTGTCTTTTTTCCTCCTTTTAAGGTACAGGAATTGTTTAGAATCATGGGGAGGAGCAGATGGCCTCAGTAGATAGACAAGAAAAGGCACACCTCCAGCCTTTCAGGAGACGGTGAAAATCTGAGATTAGTTGTTGTCTTAGTTACTTTTCTCTTGTTGCTGGGACAAATACCTGATACTCAAAATGAAGGAAGGTAAGGTTTATTAGCTCACAGTTATTGGAAACTTCAGTCCATATTCGTCTGGCTCAAGGCTGAGTGGAGCAAAACAGAGAGCATCCAGTTCATGGCAGTGGAACAGCAACAAAATGGTGGCAGAGACAGCCAATCAATCAGGGCAGCAGAGCAGCAGCAACAGCTCAAGTCTGTCTCTCTGTCTCTCTTTGTGTTACATTCAGGCTCTCCACCTCAGCCTGCACCTTAGGCTACACCCATAATCCCGGCAGTACTTAGACCCATAATCCCATCAGTACTAAAACCCATAATTCTAGGGATCATGGATCGAGTCTTAAACTCTAGAAGTCCCCTCCCCCTGACTCATGAGGCTTTGGGGGAACAACTAGACATAAACCGTAACAGTCGTCTTTCTTTTCCCACCCACAGCAGGTATTTACAGTCGTTGTGTGTATCAGGAGAAAGGAAATATTAGGCAGATTTTCACTAGTTTTTACTCTTAGGGCAGTGCTTATGTTCTCTCTACATTGTGCCTGGAACTCAGTTTACCTTGGAGATAGCTTTGTCATCATAAGAACGTGTCAGCATGCTGTTTCCCTTTTGTGTCTTCATTTTGGGAGCACCCTGAAGTGGCAGTATTGATTTTCATTGGATTATTTAGCCTAAGACTTCATTTTTTCATGTTGTCTTTCATTTGTCTTTGAAACTTGAGTGTTTCCGGACTTGACAATGACACTGATTCTGGGCTGTGTCTATTTAAGATTATCAGAGATAATGCTTGACAGGACAGCTTATCTCCCCGCCGTTGGTGGAAATGTAAATTGTTCAGGGGACTGCCAGGCCGTCAGGGCACCTTGATAGCAAATGATAGCTGAAGTGCTACTGACTTGCTCTGAAAGGCACTTTATTTTATTTATTTATTTATTTTTTGTGGTACTAGGGATTGAACTTGGGACCTTGCACTTGCCAGGCAAGTGCTTGTGCCCCTAAGCTATATATCCCTGGCTCTGAAAGGGATTTTAAAAGCTGTTTGAAGCTAATACCACTATCAGTTAAACACTGAGTTAGTTTATTTATCTGAATTAATTTGCACAGACAGATCAAGTAAAAAAAGACATGAGCTAAAGGCACAGTGTAAGGGAAAAGTAGAAATCTTAGTATTTTTATTAAATATTCTTAGGACAGTTAATTTCATAGAATGTCAAGATTTTTTTTTTTTTTTTTCCTTATTTGGTACAGGGTCTACAAGATCTCATTACATAGGTTGGACACAGAGTGATCCTCCTGTTTTCAGTGTCCCAAGTGCTGGGATTCTAGGCGTGTGCCACCATGGTCCGTCTCAGTCTGTCAGCGCACCCCTGGGGGTGAAGCCAGTGTGGCATGCTGGGGATTGGGCCTCAGCCACTGTGCCCTGCCTAAGCAGGTTCTGAAGACTCAGAATTTTAATAAGTGATGAAATCTTCCTTTTACCTCTACCAGCAAAGCAGGCTGTAGATGTTGATCTGTGTGTCCAATGAGTGTTCGCTAAGCTTTTCTTCTAATTGGGGCATGTGGCCTCATGGGAGACACAGTGTTGAGGACAAGAGGAAAGACCCATGATCTTTAGAAGATGGTTGTGGTTGATAATTTAAGTTTTTTAATTTTTTTTTTTTTTGTCTTTTTGAGATAGGGTCTCGCTATGCAGTTCAGGCTGACCTTGAGCTCACTTTTGTAGCCCAGGCTGGTCTTGAACTCACACCGATCCTCCTGCCTCAGCCTCCTGAGTGCTGGGATTACAGGTGTGAGCCACCATGCCCGGCTATTTTTTTTTTTTAATTTTTTTTAATTTTTAATTTTTAATTTTTTTTTGTTTTTATTTTTTTAATTTAATTAATTAATTAATTTATTTATTTTTGATAATTTAAGGTTAGGAATATTGTCATTGAATTGATAACGGTCATTCTTTCCTTAAATTTCTAATGTAACACAACTCCTACTATAGGGCTGTCTCTTCTTTCAAAGTTCAGATGTGTTTTAAATAATGGGGAGAAGGAGCATAGGATGTGGTCGGCCAAATAGCTCAGTGGGCTAACGTGCATGTGGGACTGGAGTTTGATTACTGGCATGCCATGCCAGGCTCCTCTCTAGGGCGCGCTGAGATGGCGATTGAGACTGGGCATGGTGAGCACGTGCCTGTAAGCCTAGCACTTAGGAGGCTGAAAACAGGAGGTTCACTACAAGTCTGATCTGTGTAGTGAGACCCTGTAGACCCTGTACTAAACACATTGAAAAAAAAAAAAAAAGGAGCTCAATACACAGACTAGAAAAGACTTGTGGTTCACCCCACTTTTTCTGCTGTAATTAAATTTGGAAAACAGGTGGCTGGCGTAGACTCACTGGAGGAAAACTGAATCCCTTTCACACAGAAGTTCTAAAACTCAAAGTGCAGATGAAAATAAGACCTGGAGGGTCATTCTTTTTTAGAAAGGCAGTTGAGTCTGTATTGAGTCTTTATTCTTTGTTCTCTTTCGTGTTCAATTTCATTTGTTCATAAAAATCTTCGGCCAGCCCACAGGACTGGAGCATTTGCTCAGTCTTGTGGGTGTCTTGCCTAGTGGATGACTAAATTGTGGTTCTAGAGGAGTATTTTTGTTTTCTATCATGTAGGTGAGGTATAAACATAGAATTATGGGATTAAGCTTCAGTTCTTTCAAAAAGCACTACCCCCCCCCCCCCAAAAAAAAAAAAAAAAAGATAAGAAACATAGAATTATGGAGGCAGGGATGTCAGAGGTCATTTTGTCAAAGGAAAAACTAAAGCCAATGGCTTGGTATCACATAACAAGTTTTAATACCAAGAAAACTAAAATGCAGAAGTCATCTTTCTGATGGCAGTCTGTGACCCTTGGAATTCTGTCACCGTTAGTGATGGCCTGTATTTTTCCATGATCTTAGTCCAAAACGTTTGATCAGGTAGACCAAGCTTTTAGGTGACATGTTTTTGTTTTCTGGGATATTAGTTAGGTTTAGTGAATATCTGTTCAGGAACAGCTATCTGAACTGATCCAAGATGATCCTCCAAGAGTCTATGGCTTCTAGACCTACCTCTTCAAACATATAATTTTTGAGTTCATTTTCTCCCTGACTGACTCTTGCTATACAGCTCTCACAGGTTTTTGTTTTAGGGAAAGGAAACAGGCAGCGAGCATGATGTACAGTTACCTGTCCTGGGCACATGGCCTTGGGTGTGCTTTTGGGCTCATCCAGAGGGCAGCGATGTCCACGATGTGGTCGTGCACCAGCAGTGCTGTTTTTCTTTTCTTTTTTTTTTTTTTTTTTTGCGGGACTGGGGTTCAAACTCACGACCTTGCACTTGCCAGGCAGGCACTTGTGCCTCGGAGCTATCTCCCCAGCCCTTGTTTTTCTTTCATAATTATTTCCCCTGTATTTTCTCCTTTAAAAACGAGGCTAGGATGGCTCAGTGGTCTACAGCGCCTGCTTAGGAAAGCTTGGGTGGCTGCAGGGACCACAGTTTGATCCCCGGCACCACATGCTGCGCCAGTCCTGCCCTCAGGGCACGCTGAGCCGGCCATAAAAATAAATAAATAAACAAACAAAAGTTCTGAAACTAGAAAAAAAAAATAAAACAAAACAAAAACTAAAAATAAAAAAAAAATGAGGCTAGAGCTGCTTGGGCTTAATTTACTGGGTGTTTCAAACCCCTGTTCTCCCTAAGGGGAGATGGTATCTTGCTTTGAACCTCTGGGGTGCTTGGGAGACCTAGAGTTCAGTCAGTCACCTCTAAATTTAATTTTCCTTTACTCTCTGATCCTTGATGCCCAGAGTACCATGATGATTCATGACATGAATTTCCTTAAAACACTGTGGGCTCAGGATTTCTGTCTAATAAGTTATTCCCTAACTTAGTGGCTTCACCCAATAGTAAATATGAATTATTTCATACCACTTTTGTGCATCAGGAATTTGGGAGAAGCTTTGGTGAGTGGTTCTGAGAAGGTAGGTTGGGAGCTAGAGAATCTGCTTCCAAGACAGCTCACTCTTCTGGGGCTCTCTCGCTAGCAGGCCTCAGCTCTAAAGCCATGTATTCCCCTGTTCTCACACAGGAAATCCAGTCTTCATTTGGTCTTCAGTCATATAGGTAGTGCCCGGAGGACTTGGCCATTTTGTGTTAAAGGGCCTTTAAAGCAAAATGGGATTAATGTGTGGAAGTTCTGAAATCCTGAGGGGAGAGGGGCCCAGGAAAGTAGAATTTCTGTATTTTACTTGTGCATCCCATGTTTAATTAGAGGGTTTAATGACTAGACCCAAAGGAAAGAAGTTGCTTTTTTATAGGCAAGGTTTTTGTTTAAGAATGTTAACTTCTACTTTTAATTTTCTCGAGAGCTTGCAGCATCTCTGAGATTTTTTTTGTGGCTGTGGTGCTGCAGATTGAAAAGTGAGAAATTTCTAAGTTGTGGTTTTTGGCCACTCTTTTAAGGGGTGCTAATTCTGTTGATGAAGATTTTGGCTTCACGGAATTAATTCCTGAAATTCCTGTGTCCTAATGCCAATACTCAGATGTTTAGATTTCAACATATGGATTTGGGGAACACAAACTTTTAAACCATGGCAATATCTAAAAAGTTCTTTGAATGAATGTATAACATTTATTTTCCATATCCTGGACATGTTGGTATTTTCTGCAAGTTACTTGACTGTATGATTAATAGGGGAATAAGAGAGGAATTCAGGGTTCTTTTTTCTTGTTAGGATTTCAGGATTCTAATAGAGGATCAGCAGAGGATGAATTGAGTTTGGAGCAGATGTTACAAATGTGACTTCAAGGGTAATTTATTTCAAGTAGGTGTTTGAGACACAGCAAAACTAATGCTTGAACTCTGTGTACCTTTTTTTAAGGAGTGCAAGTTAAAGCAGCTGAGGAATTCAGCAGGGAAAAATGAACTGGGTTATCCATCTCAAGGGTGCAAGGAAATAGAACAGTCCTTTCCTACCTGCCTTCTCTGTGAAGTCAAGGAGACTGTTTTCTTTACAGTTCCATTTAAAGGACCTTTTATAAATGACATGTCTATGACTGTGTGATGTGCTCTATGTTTCTGCAGGACTCAATTGCTGGAACTGTCCACGCTGCCACTTTCCGTGCACATTCATCTTCCACTATGAGCAGATCGGTTGTCTTGTACTTTTGTCTGGCTTTCGGTGGCCTTCTGCTTCTGAATGTAGCCACACAATGTTTGGCTTTCCCCAAAAGAGAACAAGAGCAGTCTGGTAGGATCGGTGTGGATGACCTGGAAAATAGCTCCATGGTTCCAGAGCAGGTGCCCCAGCTAGTGTCCTCTGAAGATGCAGTAACAGCCTCCCCAGAACCATCAGCGGTGTCATTAAATAAAATCCTCTTGAGTGACAAAGAGATCCAGCCTACAGGAGCTGGGCTCCTGCAGCCAGGCAGTGCTGGTCTTTATACTGCTACTGAGCAAGAGGTCCTGGCAGGTGAGGATGTGTTTGGTTCCAGCCAGCCTGAGGGTCTGTCTGCTGAGAGTGAGCTCCCCAAGGCCACACTAGCTGCTGCCCTCCTTCCAGCTGCTTCTCCAAATCCTGATGTGGAGGAAGGACCCTTGAGCAGTAGCCTCAGTCAGCCCCCTGTGGAAGGGCCCTCAGAAACAACACAGAGTTTGCAGAGCTGTGTGGACGGCCAGTTGTTTGGTACTGAGAGTCAGGATGGTGCCAGTACACCTTCATCCTATATGGACAGTAAAGAGATGCGAACCACCAGTCCAAGGACAGAGAAACTCGGAGGAGCCACAGACCAGAGAACAACGTCTTTTCCTGGTGCCGGATCCGAAGGAGACCTTGTACCCAGAAGCCTCTCACCGAATGGGGAGAAGTCCTCCCAGATGACAGCTGAGAATACCCAGACCACTGCCACTGAGCGCTTGTGGGTGGCAACTGCCATGTATACCCTGAGTGTGGAGCCGGAAACTGACAGCTTGCTGGGGGCCTCAGAAATTACAGTGAGTGCCAGCTTGGCTGTCCCAGGCACCTCTGTCTTAAGTGAAGAATGGGATGACACCAAACTAGAGAGCCGAAGCCAGATAAGGACCCCACAAGGAGACAGCCTAGAGGTAACAGAAGCAGCAGAGGTGGTACTGGGGCTGCCAGAGAGGGAAGTGCTTGCAGACCCAGCCTGGCTGACTTCGCAGGGGGATGAAAGAGCTGCCTCCAGCCACCTCAGTTCCTCTGCTCCCACAAGCCTGGGAGATCCAGAGTTTTCGGACGTAAGCCTGTTCCAAGGTCCCAGAGGCATCTTGGATTCCACCAAGGAAGAGGGCACTGAGCTCCTCCCAGAGACAACTGAGTCTGTACCAGAGGTCCAGTCGGAGGCGTATGGGCCACTGGGACATGCATTGAAAGGTAAAGGAAAGGGGAAAAGGAAAAGAGGGAAAACAAGCTTTGTTTAAGTTGGAATTTTGATTTGGTTTTATTTTTTAAAGACAATTTACGTATAGGCTGTTAAAGTTTTAGTGAAGGGCAAGTGTTCAAGTAAATCATGTATTTTATGTAAAACTTATACCCACAAATAACACCTGCATGTAGGCCAACAGGCTTCAGCTAGGGATAGTCCTCTCCTCTCCCCTTTGTCCCCTATCTGACATTTACCAGTGTTTATGAGGGATGGCTACTGGTGTCAGTGGGCAGAAGGTCAGGGTTGCTGGTGAACATCCTACCATCTTTCAGGAGCCCCAACAACAAGGACATTTGGACCAATGTATCAGTAGCGTTGAGGCTGAGAAACCGTTGTAAAAGCCTGTAACTCCATAGGGAAATATGAAAGCATTAGCTGTCTATTTAAATAGTATCATAAACAGCGTAAGTCGTATGTTTATTATTATAAAATATACTCACATCTCTAATATTGCTTACCAAAAAGCTTCAGGCAAATATTTATCAAATAGTATTAATCACAGGAGTTCTCTGACTTTATTTACTCAAAAATAAATCATCAAGACATAAGAGGGCAGAAAGATAAATCATCATCTGGCTTGATTTTGTATTTTTTACTTTCTCTTGGCTTTTCATCTGTGGATATAAGCTGACAGGCCTGGTATTTATCATACTGGATAATACTTTTCTTTTATTGGGAGTAGTTGGTCAAATAACAGCATCAAGAAGGAAAGTCTTAGTGTAACCTGATTCAAATTATTTTGAAACAGTTGTATTATTTCCAAGTAGCCCAATTAATGAAAATATCAAATTTGTAATGTTTTATGAAGTGTTATTGGGATTCAATTAAAATGATAAAAAATTACTTGGTAAATGAGAAAAGAAAGATTGAATTTTGTACATCTAATTCATTTCTGAGAACAGAAAGACCGGCTATATATTGTAAGTTTTCACAGGGGCTTCCTGAAAATGTTTTGTGCATTGATTTTCAAGTGACATTAAAAGAGTGGAGGCTGTGTGACACGAAAATATTAGATATGATTGAAGAAGAAGTTGTTCAGTCATCCATAGAGCTTAGAAGATATTTCTGGGCCAGCAAGAGAGCTCATCAGTCTGAAGCGCCTGCTTAGGCAAGCTTAGACAAAGCACACTGAGACTGTGGTTTGATCCCTGGTACCACATGCTGCACCAGTCCTGCCCCTGGAGTGGGCTAAGCCGGTCACAGAAAAAAAAAAAAAAAAAAGGAAAGAAAAGAAGAAAACAAAAAGATATTTCTGGAGGATTAAAACATAATCTCAGATTATTCCCTATTATTCCTATTTCTAATTCCTTTTTTTCCAAAGTTGTCACTTGTTCTAGGTGCTGTGCATTTTTTGACATTTCTTGCTGTCCAATAAAGCATTTTGATATTTCTTGTTGTCTATATAAACATAGACTGTAGACAATAGTTTACATATTTGTTCTCAAAGGTGTTTGTTACGCTTTTAAAAGTGAGGAAAATGTTAAGAACCCTTACTATTTAACATCGATGACACATTATATTAGTTTTTTTGTGGTAGACAGTGTTGCCCCTGGTGCTGAAGACACAAAGGACACTAATACTGGTTCTCAGGACATTTACAATCTTCCTGGAGAAAGAAAAAGGATTAGCTTATAATGGTAGAAAGAACAAGCTGGAAGTTTAGGTAAAACATTATACCTTGGGTTCATTTTGTCCTATAACTAACCAGGTGTATTGGTCTACCAAATGTAAGAAGCCTCAGTTCAAAAGAAGAAAACTGTAAACAGATTAGATTCCAAGAAGAGGAACTGCTTTTTCTTGTTCCTTTTTTTAAATTTTTTTTTTATTTTAGGGAAGGGTCTACAGGTTGTTCAGGGCTTCACTACTAGATTAGACTCATAGTGATCCACCTGTTTACAGCCTCTCAAGAGCATCTAGTCTTATTTACCAGGTCTTAGTGCACCCCAGGGGCGGGGCTGGTGCAGCCAGTCCTGTGGCTATCCTCTGCCCCTGCCCCTGCCCCTGCCCCTGCTTGCTGGTGCTTTCATTTGCTGAGCTATTTGGCTGGCCCTGGAACTGCTTTTACTGAAACAAATACACTGTTCTCAAACCAATAATTTGCCTTCGAGAAAAATAACTTTAAAATTATGTAGCATGATGTTGTTGATGAAAACTTGGAGGAAACTTTTCCCAGCTATTCTCCAGACTGTTATTTTTCATCATCTGACAGATTGAACTTGGTACTATGTAGATACGAGCCAGAAGCCTGATGTCCCCAAGGAGTCAAGAGCAAGAAACAGAGCCCAGGGCTGGCGCTATAGCTCAGCGGATTTAGTGCTTGCTTAGAGGAAGTGCAGGGGCCAGGGTTCGGTTCCTGGCCCCTTGTGCCGCACCGGCCCCGCTCTAGAGTTCGCTGAGCCAGCGATACTGGGTGTGGTGGTGTGCGTCTGTAATCCCAGCCCTTGGGAGGTACAAACAGGAGGATCACTATGACACAGTAGTGAGACCCTAAAAAGAAAAAAGAAAAGAAAAAAAAAGAAACAGAGCCCAAGGAGACCTGTTGTCTCTTGTAAATCAGTCAAGCTGGGATACAAGCCCGCGTTGTATCCCAGATAACAGTGTTTTCTGGAGGTGCCCTGCCTACTGTTTTATCCTTCACCTGGGATGTTACCAGCTGGTGTTAATGTGAGCTTAGAGCTTGGTGAATAAGGCAAAATAGATAGCAGTTTGCTTACAGCACATTAGTTGTGCACATTCCTTAGCCTGTTTGTAGCCCTTAATAAATAGGAGGAGCTTCAGTGGCTTGAAGCTAACTTGGAGAGGAGACTAAGCCCAGTGAGACCTCTGAGGCTGTATTAATGCAGTCTTCTGGTCATTTCTTTTGGTTCCAACTGGTGACACACGACACTACTGTGCTGGATGTCCAGAATTGTTATTTGAAGGAAGAGTGATAACAAGGTCTGTCACTTCTTTTTGTAGTTACTAAATATTAGACGTTTCTAGCACAGACTATGTCCTGAGAAGGCTGCAGATTTGGATCCTTATATGTATAGAATCTGAGCCTTAGCATTGTATGGAGAATGTTGTGCTGTTGTGGGGAAGGCGGACTCAGATGGTAACGGTGCGCTCTGGCACTCCGTTTGGGTCTTCCCTCCTGGAGTGGCCTCTCTGCGCTTGGCCAGGCTTAATGTGGTGGCTGAGCACACTGCCTGGGACATGGCAGGCTCTGCAGTTCTTGGAAACCCAAGTTATGGTACAAAATGGGATAATGATAGCTGATGTTTACAGAATACTAATCAATGTCCTGGATGTGCACTGTTTTATACATATGACCGAACCTAATCTTTGGAACAATTCTGTGTGATGGATACTGTTTTTTTCCCTATTTGCTCGTTTAGGAAACTGAAGGATAAGAGATGTTAAGTAGTTTATCCAGGCTTACAGAGCCAGGCTTTGGACTCAGGAAAACTGGCTTCCACAGATGGCTCTCTCTGTCTCTCTCTCTCTCTCTCTCTCTCTCTCTTTTGCTCGCTCTGTCTCTTGCTCTTGCTCTCTCACTCTCTTCCCCCTCCCTCCTATCCTTACTGGGGATTGAACTCAGAACCTTGTGCTTGTCAGGCAGGTGCTTATGTCACTGAGCTGTGTCCCCAGCCCACAGATTACTTTCTTGGCCGTGGTGATATTCAGCATTGACGAGACCATCCTGGTGCCCACTTTGCTTTAGGATGTGGAAGGGATGAACTGAGACAGCGCTCACCATGTGCTCAGTACCGGGCATGTGGGATTCATGCTAGAAACTCACAGAACATTTGTTACTGTATTTATGGTTTTACTTTAAAATATCAGCTTTTCCTTTTTAGAAATGCAAATGTGAAGATGAATATACACACACGACTTGAAAATTTTTGTTGTAACTTATTTTTGTATAATTAATCTTTGGAACAATTCTGTATGATGATACTGTTATTTTCTCTATTTGCTAGAGATGTTCTTATTTGTGAACAAACTGTGTTAAGTATTCAGCTGTTGATCCTCCTACTTTGCATTTTAGTCTTTTTTTTTTTAGATTTATTTCTTTACTTTTGTCTGAGTGTCTTAGTTACTCTTCTCTCATTGATGGAACAAATACCCGACACCCAAAATGAAGGAAGGAAAGGTTTGTTTAGCTCACAGTTAGTGGAGGTTTCAGTCCATACTTGGCTGTCTCCAAGGCATAGTGGCACATGGCAGAGGGCAGCAGTTCATGGCGGCAGAACAGCAACAATGGCAACAGAGTCTGTCTGTCTGTCTCTATTGTATTGCATTCAGGCTCTCCACCCCAGGTTGGGTGCAGCATTCTCACCCGTAATCCCAGCAATACTAAAGCCTATAATCCCAGTGGGTCACCCATAATCCTAGTGGATCATGAATTAATCGCAAACTCTTTAAGTCTCTGCTCCATGACTGCATGAGGCTTTAGGGGGAACAACTAGAAACAAACCATAACACTGAGATGAACCCATAAGTCCTAAAAGCTGTGACAACATTTATTTCTTTGGACTTCTGTTTCTGAGTCTTCCCTCTGTTTTCCCCATGCTTGAAATCGCTACCACTTTATTTTGATTGGATTTGTTAGTTATGTGGGGACTTCAAGGATTGGATTTATTTTAAACATTTTCCTCTTTAAAGAGACCATCACTCTGGAGATGACAATGGCTGCTAAAGACCCAGAGGCCTCTCTGCCCTTTGAGACCCAACAGCAGGTCACCACCCTGGAGGCTCCTAGAGGCTATGGGGACAGTGAGGAAACTGAGGAGGCTGCCTCTCCTCTGTCTGGTGCTCCTGGTGCAACTCAGCTGTCCAGAGGATGGGGACCTCTGGCCACTACAGCTTCAACTACAGCAGCACCTCTGCCCCTCGAAGTCACCCCTGCTGTGGAAGGTTAGTAAGGGTGGAACCAGGCCTCTGTGTTCCGGGGTGGCTCTTTTCTTTTGTTCACGAGGAGGAAGAGTGAGACAGCTGTGTACACACACCCTGCCCGGCCTATGTGGGGCCCCTGTCTCACTTGCTGAGGCGTGGTACCGCCTGCAAGGTGGCTCCTCTCTGGGTCTTCCACAGTCTGCATTTACTGCGAGGACCTGGGTTGGAGTCCTTCCTTCGTCTGTGTGGTGTTGTGGCTTCAAGCAAGGGTTTCATCTCCTATAAGATGGGGTTCACCCATTTGTGTCTTGCAGGCTGCTGTAGCGCTTTGAAAGAGTGTGCCGAGGGCTTTCTATCTACGGGGATGGAATGCTCTGCCTCAGTTAGGGGCAGTGACATTTTGAAATTTGGGTGGCTATTAAACTTCCTTGTGAATTAAAAACTTAATATCTAAAAAACATTTTTATACTCAATATCACTTTGCTTTTTATCATTGCTTCTCCAGCTATGGCCTATTTTTTGTATGTTTTTACTGTTTTTTTTTTTGTATTTTAGGAGATGGTCTATAGGGTGTTCAGGGTCTCACTACTAGATTGGACTCGTAGTGATCTGCCTATTTACAGCCTCCGGAGAGCTGGGATTATAGGTGCACACCACCATGCCCAGTCTATTACTGAGTTATTTTCAACAGTGTAATGAATGCTTTCGAATCCATTCTCCCTCCCCTACCTCCATACCAGATGGCAAAAGCCTGGGTCCTGGACAATAACCTGCATACTCGGAGACCCTTTGTGTCTCAGCTCCGTCTCTCCTGGCTGGTACACATTCTGAATCCTGTTCCCATAAGCCGTGGCCCATTCTTCTGAAAACGTTTTACTGTATTTATAGTCTTACAAATAGACATTTCAAATTTTTAGTTGCTTTTTTTTTTGTCTTTTTGAGACAGGGTCTCACTATGCAGTTGAGGCTTGTCCTGAGCTCACTTTTGTAGCCCAGGCTGGTCTCGAACTCGCATCAATCCTCCTGCCTCAGTATGTTATAGATGAACTTTTGGTAACTCCATATTATAGAGTTTTTACTTAATATTCTGTGACTAAGATCTACATCTTATAGTTCTTTTGTTTTCATTGCTGCATATGAAAAACATGCTGTAATTTATGGTAGGTTCTGGCCCTGGTATGAATTGCTAAATTATTATGGTGTTAATCTAGTATGGCTGAAGCCCTTAAAACCACAGCTTATCTTCCCAGAGACCACCATTGCCACAGGAAAGATCCCAATCAGCTTCTCAGATATTTCTAAACATCCCCCTCCAACTCCATCCCTAACAGAAGTCTATAAGAACCTCAGCTTTGTCTCAGGACAGAGGATCCACCTGCCCTCTCTGTATCTTTGAAGTTAATAAAGACTTTTTTATCTTTTCTATCTCTTTACTGCACAGCCAGATAAACCTGTCAGTTTGTTTGTCCAGTCTTCATCCAGTGTCACACTGCGTTGTAGTTGGGTCCTTTCTGGCTTTGGATATGATGGTGGCTGCTCCATGTCCCCACTGTGTATGCAGGAGCTTCTCCTGGGGTTACCCTTAGGAGTACAAGTGTTGGCCTGAGAGTGCCTGAGTGTTTGACACTTCTGTAGTGAATGCTTGTTTTCCAAAGTGGTTGTAAAAATTTACACTCCCACCAAAAGCAGGATGTTCTGTATATGTATGCATATATATATATATATATATACATTTAAAATAATAAACACGGGGATGCTTTATCACTGAGATATATCTGCAAGTCTTTTATTTCTCATTTTGAGGCAGGTCTTGCTAAGGTGTCCAGACTAGGATTGAATTTGTGGTCCTCCTGCCCAACCTCCTGAGTAGTGGGAATGACAGGAGTTGTCACTGCGGCCAACTCTGGGAGCTTTCACAAAACACTTTCTTAGGCCAAGCAGATTCTAATTTAGGTAACTGAGGTGTGTGGGTGGCTTTCAAGCTTCTGGTGTTTGAGTCTTAGACTTAAAATATCTTGGCCCTGAGTATTGTACAATTGAATGTTGAGCTTTAACGTATTTCAGGTACAGATTGAGTGTCTTATTCTTTGACTTGGCTTTGAGAAATGTACTTGGTCTTTTCAGAATCTTGCTGGGCTATGTTTTAATACTTTGTGTTAAATTTTCTATCTATAGTAATGAGTTCTACATGTTATACAAAACACGTCATGCAAAACTGTAGCACTGTCAACAGAACTAATGGGAGAGTGAAATTTAAAAGCGTGGACCTAATGTGAGGTAGCGTGTTTTCCTGGCTGCTGAAGCATTTGCTGTAAGGGCTGGTCTAAACACCACTCTTACTGCATGGGAGCTCTGGGTGTCCTTCATCATTTCTTACCTAAAAAGTAGAAGCACATATCTACACTTTCTGCAGAGATTTCTGTGGCTCATGTCCTCTCTCTTGTTTTGGTAGGTTTCGTGGACACAGTCACATTGCCGAATGAGGAGTCCAACTCGGAGTGGGGCTTTCAGGTGACACCTGCTGGAATGATAGTGGAAGTGACTGGCTCTACCCTGGCTCTGCCTGCTTCTGAGACCTCTCCAGAGGGAACAGTTCCAGTGAGGAGCGGTGCGCACACAGCCACCCCGTATGGCCTAGAACAGCTCGAATCTGAAGGTATCCATGGCTTGAAGGGGATGTTTCTAGGGCTAGTAGGGGAAGTCACTGATCCAATGTTTTCAAGAAGATGAGATAGAAGCTCTTCAATCTGTAGTGCATATCAGGGGTTGGTAAAGTCTGGGCTAGCCAAATTTGTCTGCCACCTGTTTTTGTATGACCCGAAAGCTAAGAATAGATTTTACTTTTGTAGATGTTTTTTAAAAAAGAAGAATATTTGATGATACATAAAAGTTATTTAATATTCCAAATTTCAGTGTTCAGTGTAGTAATCCAGCTATACCCATTCATTTATGTACTATCCAAGGCTCCTTTTGGGCTAGAGCAGCAGATTGAAGTAAAAAACTGAATGGCCCAGAACCCTAAAACATTTACAACATGGCCCTTTACAGAGCTGTTTACAGTGATTTGCACCTACACCCAACCTCGACCTCCAAGAGCTTGTCTTGTACTGAGAGCCCCAGTGCCTGAATCCCTCCTACAGTGTTCTGAATTAAGTTGTAGCTGGGTAGCGTTTGTCATCAACATTAAAAAAGGTGCCTTAGCCTTTGGGCTTGACTGGCAATGTTAAGCTTAAATGAAGAAGTTGACTTTTCCTGCCAGCTTGCCTTGAATGGAAATTTTAATGTATATTCCATTTTCTTTTGATATTAATTTTATTGATACAATTTAGAAATTCCTTGTGATCACATTCTCTGTTTTCACAACATGGCTATGTTTGTTAATGCTGAGCTAATGTCCCTTATAGTACCTCTGGGTTAGTATTTCCACTATTTGGAGATAGGAAGGCCCTTTGTTAAGGTTGAGAAATTCATACCAAGTTGTACTTGGCAGAACATTGGGGTTTGGTTTGAAAAAGGTATTTGGGATATGGCTTCACATGAACAAGATGAGAAAACTAAAATAAGACTGGTGGTGGATAATTACTGTAACCTGTGTTTTGATAGATGAACAGTACCTGGTAAGAGGTAAAAGCTGCCTGTGGTAAAGATGAACCAGCCTGACACCAGGGAAGCTCCTGGGTGCTAAGCTAGCCTCATGTTCAAAGCAGTAAGGACGTAGGATGTGACATCACAGTGGCACTTTGGTTCATGAACTGAATTCATTTCATGATTCTGGAAAACATAGCCACATTGGTGTTTATGCAGGGAAGATGGGCACTGATTGACGCAGAGTTTGCAAACAAAAACAAGCCTTTCTCAAAAGCTTCTGTTTGCAAAACCAAGTTTTTACCAACAGAAGTGTTTGTGAACCGAGGCCACTCTGTAATGTTCTCTTTTGCCTACTGCTGATAATGGACTTTGGCTTGGTTGGTGGGAGACTGTGTTGTAAGATGTCAGGGTAACACTGGCTCTGGGTTCCTGAGAAGAATGGCGTTTGGGGGCATGAGAGGCATTCCCCAGGAAAGTTCTCGCTTGAGGAACAGAGAAAGGTGGCCCAGAAGCTGACTCTTCCAAGGTCCTCAGGAGGGTGAAGGCTGCATGCTTTTGAGTGTAGTGCCTCAGGTGACTGTCTCCTTAGCTCTGTCTGGAAAGAGTAAGGATTCTGTGTTAGAGACAAGAGCTCTCTGCTTGGCAGGCCTTGCCAACTCACGGAAAAATACACTTGTGAATACTCTGTTTGTGAAACCGCAGTAGTTTTCTAAATTTAGTGGATGATGGCAGTTGTATTAAATATGTAAGAATTTTTTGATGTGCCTCAGATGCACTGGGGTTTTAGTCCTCACCCTCTACATGATTCAGTTTCAGCTTCTTTTGAAAGTATGCTTTGTTGGTTTTTAAATCTAAATTGTGATCCTTCTAAATGATGTTTTTAGTTAAAAAATAATCCTTCTGCGACATTGTTGGGCTTAAGATTTTGAATTACTGCATCATTTCTCCTAAGGGCTAAGGCTCATGGTTTGTGTTTAATTAGTATATTTTAATAATATCAAAATTAGTTTTGTGCTGGAGCATTCAATCCTCAGAAAGCTAGCAAAGTGTAAGTTAGTTAAGTAGCAAAGCCAGCTAGACTCCTGTTTAGTTGGGGGCTTTTGCATTCACTGCATGTTTTTATTCCTACTCAGGGTTCTAAGTGCAACTCGTGGCTTTAGCTGGGTAAAGATTTTTAAAGTTTTTCTTAATTTGTTTTATGGTGCTGGGGATGGCATCCAGGGCATCACACAAATCAGGCAGGTCCTCTACTCCTGGGCGACACCATCAGCCCTATGGGTGGAGCATTTTCATCGTGAGCATAGAATTATACTGAGAGAAACAGAATTGATTCTTACCTACAACAGCGTACTGGTAGGGTCAAGTTATCTTTAGCTGCCCTTCCAATTTTAATCTCTGTGATGTGTTGGCATATGTCATAACCTATTTTCAGGTGAAGATGTGTATTTATTTAATTATACCATTAATTTCTATACTTTTTTTTTAGCCTCTTCCTTCCCACAAGGAGCAGGGGTGTGACTCTGCAGAGTGAATCTTCCTCTCAGTGGGGTGTGGCAAGGGGCTTGCTCTTGCTGGACACTCGAGGAGAGAGAACGTTTATGGACATTTTTTAATCCATTTCCTCCTTTGTTCTTTAAGAGATAATGAACAGCCCAAATTAGTCTAAAAAGTCCCAGGTCCTGGGCCCCCTAACCCATCCTTTCCCTTTCATATTTTTCCAACGTGGTGACCAAGATGGTACATTAGTTTTTTAGGGTTGCTCTAACCACGAGCTGGTAGCTTAAAGCAACAGTTTATTCTTGATTTTTTTTTTTAATGTTTTTGGAACAGGGTCTCACTAGGCAGCTTGGACTCATAGTGATTCTCCTGTTTTCGGCTGCCCCTGTGCTGGGGTTACAGGCATGTGGCACCATTCCTGATCTCGGTGGCCGGCTCAGTATGCTTGTGGGTGGGGCAGGGGCTTCTTTCTTGGCCTTCAGCTCCATCTTTGTAAAAAGGCTCCACAGCATTGTTATTGAAAAAAGAAAATCCACAAACAACAATGACCAATAGGGTGACAGGTGAGTTTTGGTAGGTTAAATAATGTGCCACTGAATAATAAATGAACAATTGCTGCATGTGACAATCTAAGTGAATGTCACTGTGAAAGATACTAACTGTGAGGAAATACACACTATATAATTCCACTTCTGTAAATTTCAAACACTGGTGGCTCTTATCTCTGGGGTTTGGTGGAGGCAGTGGAGACAACGAAATGTGTGTTTTTTTTTTTTTTGTCTTTTTGAGACAGGGTCTCAGTATGCAGTTCAGGCTGGCCTTGAGCTTACTTTTGTAACCCAGGCTGGTCTTGAACTCACACCGATCCTCCTGCCTCAGCCTCCCAAGTGCTGGGATTACAGGCGTGCGCCACCACGCCCGGCATGAAATGTGTGTTTTTAAATGTGAATAGTAGATGCTTTCAATTGCGTAGTGGTTTGTGAAGCTATGTAGTTGAGGTTTGTCACCTTTTCATTTGTATGTTAATACATCAAGGTCTTGAATTTGATCCCCGGTTCTTAAAAAAAAAAAGAAAAAAAAAAGGTGTGCTCACTGAGAAGTGTGTTGTAGTGAAACTGAAGGATAGGAAGACAAAAAGAAAAATCTTAGAAGTGTATTTTTTTGTTAAGAATTTTTTATTTTATTTATTTATTTTTTTCTTGTTTCAGAACCTTTGTTTGTTTATGCACTCATTTTTATGGCTGGCTCAGGCTGCCCCAAGGGCAGGGCTGGTACGGCATGTGGTGCCAGGGTTCGAACCGTGGCCCCTGATGCCGCCCAAGCTTTCCCAAGCAGGGGTTTAGACCACTGAGCCATCCTGCTGGGCCCCTTTGAAGTGTATTTTTATTGGAGCAAATCCAGAGGAAAAGGAGAGCTCACCTACAAAGGAACGGAACTAAATGGAGGGCAATCTTCACAGCAGCAAGAATGGAAATAGAAACTAGAACACAGAAGAATAATATCTTCAAACTTGGAAAGGAAATTAACTGATAACCCAGAATTATATTCTGTCTGTGTTTTAAGAATAAAGCAGAGGGCTGGTGACATAGCTCAGCAGTCTGAAGTGCCTGCTTAGGCAAGCTTAGGCAGGCTCAGTGGACCTCAGTTTGATCCCTGGCACCTACCTACCTCATACTGTTCCAGCCCAGCCTCCAGGGGTAGGTGAGCTGGGAAAAAAAAAAAAAAAAAAAGTAGAATTTCTTACAATAGATTTTTAGAAAGAAACTTCTGAGGCACAGGGGCCCAGGTTTGATCCCTTGGCTTGCTGTGCTGGCCGTGTCCCCAGGGTGCAGTGAGACGGCTATTGAGACTGGGGCATGGTGATACGCACCTGTAATCCTAGCTCTTGGGAGGGTGTAAACAGGTGGATCACAACGAGTCTGATCTAGTAGTGAGACCCTGAACACTTGCAGAACTGTCCCTAAAAAATATCAAAGGAAAAAAAAAAAGTTCTGAAAGGTGCATTTAAGGAACAAAATAACTGAGGACAAAGGGCTGAGATACTAGTGAACAAATAGATTGATAGGTACATAAATCACAAAAACTCTGTCTAAAATATAATAATTCATAACTTATGGAGTAAGAAGTCAGAACTAAATAGAGAATAATAGAATATACATCAAGAAAGTATGGTCAGGATAAGTTTTCAAAATCTTTGAAAATCATTAGTAAGATAGTGATTCAGTTAGTATTGCCTACCAAATATACATAGCAGAAATTTCAGAGTAAGGCTAAAGAAAGGAGCATAGCAGAGTGTATAATTGAGGTGTCAACATATTATTAGTATGGTGCCCAGCTGCAGAAGGAGGTTAAGATAGAGAGGAATATGCAGACAGATGTACAAGTAATTACACTCTAGTTGTTAAAGTAGTGGAGAATTTTCTGGGATTTGTTGTATTATAAAGCTTAGTAAAAGCCGGGCGTGGTGTCTCACGCCTGTAATCCTAGCACTCGGGAGGCTGAGGCAGGAGGATCAGTGTGAGTTCGAGACCAGCCTGGGCTACAAAAGTGACCTCAAGGCCAGCCTGAACTGCATAGTGAGACCCTGTCTCAAAAAGACAAAAAAAAAAAAAAAATAAAATAAAAATAAAGCTTAGTAAAGTAAATGTGCCTGCAGTATGTGGACAACATTTGTATTGTTAATATCTCTGCTAGTAAGCTTAGTAAGACATATATGAAAATAAATTCTCTCCTGTTTGTCTGATGTCACATAGTAAAAATGTAGTAACAAGGTTATTCCATGGTGGTTATTCCAGAAGCTTCTGTGGTACTTCAGCACCTTCTGATCTTGGGGGGCCATCTACTGGAGAATCGCTTCGTCTTCTAAATTTAGTTTGTGTTGTATTTTATTTTCTGGATTTTATTTTTTCACACCCGGTTTGATGCCCAAGTTTCTCTTTGTTTGTTTTCATTTTAAGCTGGAAATGAAAGCAGCACATTCCCAGGGCTTCTGTTATTTTCATGAATGGAAACTATTTTTGCAGCCGCATCTCTTTCTTTCTTTCTTTCTTTCTTTCTTTCCTTCTTTTCTTTCTCTCTTTCTTTCTTTTCTCTCTCTCTCTCTCTCTTTCTTTCTTTCTATTTTTTGGTACCGGGAGTTGAACTCTGGACCTAGTGCTTGGCAGGCAGGTGCTGAGCATCTCTTGATTACCTTGGTGAATGGTTCACCTGTGCCGGTCATGTCTCTCCCTTTAGAAAGTGGTCTCCGTACCAGTGCCATGCTTTCAGAGGGAGATCGGGAGAGCCAACATGTTCTGCTCAGGCCTGCAGAGGCTGCATTGTGTTTTTGTGATATTTCCCACTTCCCCCACCCCAGATTTGTTTACTTTAGATTTAGAATATAAGCTACATGGGCTGGTGAGATAACACAGCAGACTAAGTGCCTGCTTAGGCAAGTGCAGGGACTGGGTCGATCCCCGGCACCACGTGCTGCACTGGTCCCACCCCCTGGCACGCTGAATGGGCCACTGAGACTGGGCTTCGTGGTGCACACCTAGGATCCCAGTGCTGGGGAGGCTGCAAACAGGAGGATCACTGTGGGTCCAAGCTGTGTAGTGAAACCCTGTACCAAATACATTAAAAAAAAAAAAAGAATCCAAACTGCAGAAAAGGGAGATTTTTCATGTGAAGCTAGTGAAAAAAAACCTATAACAAATGAGGATTCAGGGGCCCAGGGAGATAGCTCAGTGGAATAAGTGCCTGCCTGGCAAGAGCAAGGTCCCGAGTTCAATCCCTGGTACTGAAAAAAAAAGAGGATTCAAAGTCATCTCGGCAGGAAAAAACCCCCAAAAACCCAAAGTCATCCCCGCAGATCCTTGCAGGCCAAGGCTTGGGCACAGTGCTCCATAGTCAGGGGAGTGGGGGTGGGGGTTGGGACACACCAGGGCACGCACATTCCTGTGCTGTCCCCACTGTTAGGACCTGGCATTCTCAAGGGCTGTTCTGCCTGTGACTCCTGGTGGCCTGGAAGGGCTCACTATCGCCTGTCTTCTGGAGCCCTGATGGGTCCGCGCTGTGAGAGAAATGCAGCCAGACAGACTGGACACTGTCCTTGGGAAGTGGCTGTGAAGCAGCAAACCGACTCGGCAGCAGCCTGGTCAGGAGCGAAAGGAGAACTCGGTGTTCGGCAACCTTAGGCAGAAATGTTTGCAGTCAATCAAGAAAGCAGTTCTGGTGCAGAGGCAGACACTCTGGGTTTGAGCACGCGCAGCATCTGCAGCAGTGCTGTTTGAGCGCCTGATGAGTCCTACTGGAGAAGTGAAGTACCCTGGGAGTAAAACAAAGGCGTAAACTCGCTTGTTCTGTGTTCAGCAAACGGGTAACCTTGGCGAGCAGGTGCCTCAGGAGCTGTGAAAGCACAGTTTGGGTCACAGGGTAGCCCATAGGAGATTTTGTTGGGGGGAGTCCAGACAGATGAAAGAGAGGCTGCTGTCTAGGTCCTCCCCACCACTTGTAGCAGGACAATCTCGGTTTGCGCCCTGGACATGGCACGTCACAGCATCAGCACCTCCTAGGCGTGTGGCATGTCACCCGACATCGGTGCTTGATGGTGTATAGTTCTCGCTTGCAGCTGTAGTGGTTTGCGTTGAGCACAGCAGTCCGACATGGCGCCCGGTCCCACTCCCTGCTGCCCGTGAGCTGTTTCCGCTGATGCCTAAGTCATGTTTTATGCTCTAGCTGGGAGCTGGGATTATTTATTTTTTATTTATTTGTTTGTTTGTTTATTGTATTTGGTACAGGGTCTACAGAGTGTTCAGGGTCTCGCTACATAGATCAGACTTGCAGTGATCCTTGTGTTGGTGTTTAATGGCTTTCTAAGGATTTGAGGCTCCTACAAGAAAAACATTTTTTGGCAGAAGATGCTGAATGAATAAGGATAGGCGGGAATAGAAATCTTGCTTTTTGAAGGCCTTTTTGTCATCGCTGCAGTTATTGAAACTCCCTTTTCCTTTAGCTGCCACCTCAGGCTTGCCCTGTGAGTTTCAAATACTAAAAGTAACAGAGAGTAAAATTATTTTTATAAGATGCTATAGTTATACTTTAATTTTTTAAAAAAGAGAATAAAAAACAGTGACAAACCACAAATACAGAATTTCACTAAACAAAATAATAGGAATTTAACAACAGTTGTTATATTGCATAATGTTGTCTTCCAATTAGTTGTTTAGATTATCAGAGATCAGCATGCAAAATTGGTTAAAAAACTATTATAAGAAATTAAAAATGAGAAGGAAAAATTAAAGCATTAACTTCTTCTTTCAGTAGATCAGCAGAAATAGGCAGTTCAGTTACCCAAGCTGTCCTGTTTGTGGACATAAATATATGCTTTTCCCTTCCTTCTTTCGGCGTTTTGAACAGATTCTCTCCCTTTCACAGTATCTATTGTACTGTTCAGATTTTATTTACTCTCTCAGGTTCTTATACTGGGAAGGTACTATGATGTTTGCACGTGAGGGTCTGATTTATTTCACTTGTTTTATTTGATCCATTTTGACTTCAGTTTAGTGCATGGTGGTAGCTGTGTATCTAATTTTAGTCTTAAGCATGTAGAAAGCTAGTTTTTTCAACACCATTTATTAAAGACGCTATTGCATTGATTTACCTATGAAAGCCTTGAGTTTATCTTTGTTTATAGCTGAGTAATACTCCACTGTGTAAAAATACCACATCTTTTTTTAATCCATTCCTCCGTTGATGGGTATTTGGGTTGTTTCCAAGATTTAGCTATGATGAATTGTGCTGCTATAAACATGGGTGCACACATATTGCTGTGGTATGATGCTTTCAGTTTTTGGAAAAATAGCTAGGAGGGGGATAGATGGGTTGAATTGGACCTCTAATCCTAGCTTGCTGAGGAATCCCCTCCACACTGATTTCTACAGTGGATATACCAGTCTGCACTTCCACCAACAGTGGAGAAGGGTTTCTTTTTCCCTACAGTTCCTCCAAAATGTGTTACTGTTGCCTTCTTGATGACAGCTATTTTTTTCTGAAGTGAGATGGAATGTTGTTTGGAAATGTATTTCTCTAATGACCAATGATGCCGAACATTTATTTATTTATTTGCCATTTGTATTTCTTTATCTGAGAAGTGTATATTCATCTCAGATGCCCATTTTCGGATTGGGTCTTTGAATTTTGGGGACCTGATTTATTTTTTGTTTTACTTCTTCATATGTTCTAGATACAAGTTGTTTGTCTGAGGGACAATCTGAGAGTTGTTCCTAATTCAAGGGTTTTCTAATTTGTTAGTGATTTCTTTTGTTGTGCAGAATCTTTTGAAAAAGATGAAATCCCTGCTGTTGCTGCTTTGAAACACTCCTTGTGCAGGTTGTATTTTATTCACAAACTATCCCTGTGTCTTCAAGATTTCTACCCTTTTTCTTTTCTTTTTGAGACAGGGTCTCGCTATGCAGGTCAGGCTGGCCTTGAGCTCATTTTTGTAGCCCAGGCTGGTCTCGAACTCACACTGATCCTCCTGCCTCAGCCTCCCAAGTGCTGGAATTACAGGCGTGCGCCACCACGCCTGGCTACAATTTCTACCCATTTTCTCCTCCAATAGATTTATTGTTTCTATTTTGATGTTTAAATATTTGATCCATTTTGACTTCAGTTTAGTGCATGGTGATAAAAGTGTCTAATTTTAGTCCTGAGCGTGTGGAAAGCTAGTTTTTCCAACACCATTTATTAAAGAGGCTATCTTTCTTTCAGTGAATATTTTTAGCACCTTTGTCAAGTATAAGGTGGCTCAGTGTGTTTGTAATTGTGTCTGCATCTTCTAACCTGTTCCATTGGTCCTCATGTCTATTTTGTTTGCTTGTTTTTGCCAGTACCATGCTGATTTTATCATGCTAGCTTTGTAGAATAATTTCAAGTCAGAGATTGTGATGCCTCCTGCCTTTCCTTTGTTGCCAAGGATTGGTTTTGTTATTCTAGGTCTCTTGTGATTCCAGATGAATTTTAGGAATGCTTTCTCTAGATCCATGAGGTATACTAATGGTATTTTAATTGAGATTACATTGAATCTGTGTAACAATTTTGAGAGTATTTGCACAATGGCCATTTTCACAGTGTTGGTTCTTCCTACCCAGGAACAAGGAATATCTTTCCACCTTCTATAATCCTCTTTGCTCTCTGTTTTTCTTTTAGAGTACTGTAATTTTCACTGTATGGATCTTTTACTTCTTTTGTTATACTGATTCTACTTTTTTGGATGCTATTGTGAAAGGTGTGGCTTTCCTAATTTCTCTGTTAGTGAGTTTGTTGTTCATGTGCAGGAATGCTCTTAATTTTTGAGTGTTGATCTTGTATCCAGCTACTCTACTGAATTTGGTGATTAAATGTAGAAGTCTTTTTTGGTGGAGTTTTTGGGCTCTTCTGTGTAGAGTATCATGTCATCTGCAAATAATGATCATTTAACTTTCCTATCTTTATTCCTTTTATTCATCTCTCTTATTTAATTGTTCTGGCTCATGTTTCCAGAACTGTGTTGACTAGGAGTAGTGATAGTGAGCATTCTTGTCTTCTTCCTAGTTTTAAAGTGAAGGCTTTCAGTTTTTGTATGATGCTGGGTGTTGGTTTGTCATAGATGGCTTTTATCAGATTGAGTGAGGTAAAGAGCATCTATTCTGATTATTTGTAGGATTTTTTTCATCATGAATGACTGTTGGCTTTGTCAAAAGATTTTTCTGCATCTATTGATCATGTAATTTTTTGTCTTTGGCTCTATTGATGTAGTATATTATAGTTAGTGATTTGTATATATTGAACCATCCCAGCATTCTTGTGATGAATCCCACTTGGTCATGATATATAATGACCTTGATGCATTCTTTTGTTGCATTCTGCTTACTAGTATTTTATTGAGGATTTTTGCATTGATGTTTATTAGGGAAATTAGCCTGTAGTTCTCGCTTTTGGTTGGATCTTTGTCTGGTTTTGTTATCAGGATAATACTTTCCTCTAGGCAGGAGTTTGGGAGAATTGCTTTTCTTTCAATTTAATTGAAGAGTTTGAAAAAAGTTGACATTAAATCTTCTCTAAATTTCTTGCAGAATTCAGATGTGAATCCATCAGAACTTTTCTCTACTGGTACATTATTATTATTATTATTATTATTATTATTATTGTTGTTATTATTACATTTTCAACTTCATTGATTATATTGGGTTATTGAGAATTTTTTTTTGTGGCCAGCCCAGCCTATCCTGGGAGTAGTGCTAGTGTGGCATATGGTGCCAGGGATCAGACTGCTGTCCTTGTGCACTTGCCTAAGCTTTCCTAGGAGGCATTTTAGACTGCTGAGCTATCTCACCAGTCCCAGATTATTGAGAATTTTTATATTTTCTTGATTCAGCCTTGATAGTTCATATATATGTAGGAGTCTCTCCATCCTGTGAGAGTGAAGATTTTCCAAGTAGGTATTGATGATGTTCTGAGTTTCTCTAAGGCCTATTGTGATTTTTACCCTTTTCATCTCTTATTGCATGAATTTCAATTTTTCTTTCTTTTTTTGGATAAGGTTGGCTAGTGGTTTATTCACTTCATTTATTCTTTTAAAGAATTAACTCTTCAATTCATTAATTCTTTGTATTGTTTTCTTAGTCTCCATTCCATTAAATTCTACTTTGATTTTTATAATTTTCTGCTTTCTTTGGGATTTGGGCTTGACTTGCTCTTCTTTTTTCTTTTGTCTTTTTGAGACAGGGTCTCACTATGCAGTTCAGGCTGGCCTTGGGCTCACTTTTGTAGCCCAGGCTGGTCTTGAACTCACACTGATCCTCCTGCCTCAGCCTCCCAAGTGCTGGGATTACAGGCGTGTGCCACCACACCCAGCTTCTTTCTGTTTTCATGATGTGAGAATTCACCAGTGTAAATTTTCCTCTTAAGACAGTTCTCATTGTGTCCTGCAGATTCTGATAAGTTGTATTTGCATTTTCCTTTGACTGTAAATATTGTTTTATTTGTTCTTTAATTTCACTTCTGATCCATCGGTTGCTCAGGAAATTGTCTAATTTCTATGTGTTTATGTAGTTTTGTGATTTCTTTTGCTAATAATTTCTAGTTTTATTGCACTGTGGTTAAATAACTTGCATGAGATACTTTCAATTCCTTTGCATTTACTTAAGAATGAAGGCTTTTTTTTCAGTTGTAGAGTTAGGGATTGAACCCAGAATTATGGTCTATTTTGGAGAGTGTCCTGTGTGTAGCTGAGAAGAAAGTGTATTGTGTTGTTGGTGGGTGGAACACTCTGTAAAAGGCTACTAAAGTGCCTGTTTAGGCAAAGCAGTGGGACAAGGGTTTGATTCCTGGCACCATATGCCTTGCTGGCTCTGCCCCTGGAACATGCTGAGACTGATTCAGACTGGGTGTGGTGGTGCTTGCCTGTAATCCCAGCGCTTGGGAGGCTGAAAGACAGGAGGATTGCTATGAGTCCGATCTGTGTAGGGAGACCCTGTAGATGCTGTACTAAATACATGAAAAAAAAGAAAAAAAAACAAAAACAAAAACAAAAACAAAAACAACCCTCATAATCTTTAAGTTAAATGTGTTGTATATTCAGCAGACAGAATGTTTCCCCTTTTTAACTTACAAAAAATCCTATTATTTAGAAAACTTAGCAAAAAAGGTATAGCTATGTAAGAATATGGGGAAATTGTGGCAAAAATTTAAACAACGATGGCAAAAGAAGCATATTATTATGGTAAACAGAATAAAGGTAAGGGTTGGTGTTTCTTTTTTTGGTATGGAAGTTGCACTTGGGACCTTGCGCCTGCTGGGCAGGTGCTTATGCCCCTGAGCCATTTCCCTGACCCCTAGAGTTAATGTTTCTTTTTTCTTTTTTTTTTTTTTTTTTTTTTTTTTT